>OZ010715.1:28565836-28628072 GCA_963932345.1 Ophion ventricosus | reverse complement strand
GAGAGAGAGAGAGAGAGAGAGAGAGAGAGAGAGAGAGAGAGAAAGAGAGAGAAAACAGCACCAGATGCCCGAAGGAAATGTTCCTCCGCTCAATACAACGAATCCCTTAAGGGGCTATTCTACTGATGGCTCAAAAAAGAAAGTATTTTTTAATAAGTTTTTTTTTTGAAAACTGTTTGCATATATCGATTCAAACTTTTTTTCGCTTAAAGCTACACTCTTATAGAAAAGAAAATAATTTTTTTGTTGCATGTAAATGTATATTTATTTAACAATTTATAATCGTGTAAAGGCATGAAAGAAAAAGAGTATGTCGCTGGCGTTAATGATTTGCGCTCTCCAGGTATTTTGAAACAAAAAATTCAAAAAGATTCTTAATCTGTACGAGTGTCGCTATCGCCTGAACTAGAATTATTTAAAAAATATTAATTTTTACTTATACTTTCGCCCGAATTATGACGAAAAAAAGAATGTTTTTCGAACAATTTTGCAAAAAACTACGCCATTTTGTTATTTGGCAATATAAAAATAATCATTCTAGTTCGGGGCGATACCGACACTCATACAGATTAAGAATCTTTTTGAATTTTTTGTTTTCGATTACCTGGAGAGCGGAAAATATTTTTTTTTCATGCCCTTACACGATTATCAATTGTTGAAAAAAATATACATTTATATTTATATAACAAAAAAAAATGTATATAACATTAACAAAAATATACATTTATATTTATATAATAAAAAAAAATGTTTTCTATTCTGTAACGGTGCACCTTTAAGAAAAAAAAAACGTTCGTACCGATACATGCAATAGTTTTCAAACAAAAAAAAATTATTAAAGATGGCTTATTTTTTGAGCCATCGCAGTAGAATAGTCCCTTCAAGGACCTGACCGTACTGGAGAGGCTCGAGAAATTTCTGTAACTTTAAGAATTTTTTGTACCCAGAAAAAAGTATGTCTCAAATCTATCCAGACAACATTATTGTACGTAGCTTAATTAAAGTAGATTAAGAGGGCACATCTGAGTAGACAGCAGAAAAAAAAGGTCAATTTTGGGAATTATTATCTCAAAAACTGTTTATCCGATTTCATAGTTTGTTTTATTCAAAAGAATAACTATTGAGGTATATTGACAAAAATTTCGAAATGATTCCTAAAATGTAATGTACAATATATATCATGTGCGAATCTTTCGCATCGTAGTATTGAAAAAAAAAACATTTTTTTTTCACAAAATGGCGCCTGATTGATATTTGCATTTATTTTTCATCCTAAATTTCCGACCTTTCTGGCTTGATACGAAAAATGATAATTGAGTAAAGAAAATATCCTACGATACAATGGGCTTTCTATATTACATTTTGAGAATCTTTTCTAAATTTTTGTTTCATATTAACCGATTGCATGCAATCGCCCCCAGTGAGGGACATGTTTTACGTCGACCACAATAACAGTGCTCCGAGTCGATATATATTTATAAAAAAATTTGTTAATATACCGCAATATTTATAAATATGAGTAAAAAAAACTTGCGCAGTTTACTACTGGCGCAGTTATTTTTTTCCATGAAGGGATCAAAAAGATTCTTATCCAAAGGAGAAAATGTATTTCTGTTGAGGGAAAATATGTGGAAAAGTGAGGCCCTCCATTTGTATAAAATTGTTATAAAAACGAATGAATTTGGATTAAACATTATTTGTTTAATATTTTTATAAATCAAATAATATTTTTATAAATCACCAATAAATCTGGATTAAAAAATTGTAGTTTATATTTGAATGACCCTCGTAGTATATGGGTCAAATGCGATGGCCCATTGGATTTTAATCAGGAAGTAGGAACATGTATGGAAATTCAATTAGCTCCCTACGATTATTTCTTTCCGGGTAGTTTTTCGAGGGACCAGCGGTTCAAGAGAAAATTTCATTTTCTCTCGAAAAAATTCTACGTATTTCACTTGACAATTGTACATTAGAATACCGTAGAAATTTCCAATAAATCGAATAAAAATTCTTCGACTTTTGTAGAGAGCCAAAAAAAAAGACGTGTCCGGCAGAAACCCCTTCCAAGTTTCGTCTCACATTGTTCATCGCCGGTGAAAATTCTCTACGCTAAATAGTAACACATCGGTATCAGATAAAATGCACCTTTCGTAAGAAGCCAAAGTCAAAAATGGGCAAAAAGTAATTGAATTAAGAATTAACAATTACAATTACTACTGTAATTGATAATTTAAATACTTTGTATCAGATTACTAAAGTAATTAGTTATGCCACAAGTGCCTAGTGTAATTAATTACTATGTAATGCAATTGAAAGTTAATATAATGATAAATTAATCAATTATATATTCATTCGCATAAACCGATTTGCTAACTAATAGCTACACAATATTTTTATTTTGTAGTTCAAACGAGACATGATATATCACTCTTTTTATCCAACTTTAGAGGATAAAATGATATTTACTCTGATATTACACGATAACTAGTAACCAAGTAATTAAATTACAAAGTATTTTGTACCAAGTATTTGAATACATTTTAATCAGATTACTTTATCATTAAATACATTATAACACATTTCATAAAATGTCCTGAATAATGACAATTAGAATGTAATGAAATACAGTTCAATGAGATTATTTTGTAATTTAATTATTTTGTAACCAGATTAATAATCGGAATTACATTGTAATTTAGATATGCCCATCTCTGGCCAAAGTAAATATGATCCGAAGCCGACAAAAAACAGTTTTTCTCCATCCCCCGGACGGTTATTGCCCCTTAACGTTGTTCCTGTATTACAATAGTGCAAAAGACTTCTTCACGCAAGATGTGCAAAACAATTGGGAAGTGTTCGCGCCTATATGTGCGTTCGAGCTTTTGATTCACAGCCCATACGCAGATGGCGTATAAAATTTCGTACGAAAATGTTGAAGAAAGCATAAAAAACGTTTCTTTTACGCAACGATACGAAGTAGACGTGCTTCGAGGCTCGAAGCTTGATTGCAAACCGTAAAAGAAACCGATGAATTTTTACAGCCAGCCAACCCCTATCTTCTTTTCTGTCCTGCTCTCTCCTCTCTCTCTCTCTCTCTCTCTCTCTCACCCTCTCTCTAATCGCGGGATTTCACGCTAGAATTATCCGTCCTCGGCGTCCCGTGACTTGATTCGCGTTTTCCTAATTTCGAATCCTCTCGCGCGGAGAGAGAGAAAAAAAGAGAGTGAGTGAGTGAGAGAGAGAGAAGAGAGAGAGAGAGAGAGAGAGAGAGAGAGAGAGAGAGAGAGACAGAGAGAGTACGGAGGCTGTGCCTGCATATATGTATATATGCGTCCCAGTTGGATGAGTTAGACTGGAACGGTGGATAGATATCAGATAAGCCGAATAAACCGGATGACTAATACCGTGAATGAATCAAAAGCTCTTCGATTATAAGGGGAAGAACGAGAGAGGGGGCGGGGAGAGAAGGGAAAGATAAAGATATATAGCGAAGGAAGGAGATAACTTTTGTACTTCAGCCCCGCTGTTGCTTTCATATCTCTATTCCGTTCTCCGTCTTCATCCCATCAAGAGGAGATTCTCTCGTCCTGATAAAGTCAGCCATAAACAGTAAAAGTGGAGGGAACGAGATTCCAACAGGGAGATCAATCTTTCGCCTGCGTCGCTTCTTTCTCTCCTCTTGTTCGTCTTCTTCTTCATCATCGTCATCGTTCTTCCGTCGCTCCTTCCAATTCCGTTTTTTCCTCGTCGCTTAATTCTAGAAAGGTTTTCGATCACATCTCTCTCTTTCTCTCTCTCTCTCTCTCTCTCTCTCTCCTCTCTCTCTCTCTCTCTCCATCTCTCTCTCTCTCTCTCTCTCTCTCTCTCTCTCTCTCTCTCTCTCTCTCTCTCTCTCCTACATTCTCTTCGTCCTGTAAAATCCTCTTGGCCATTCCATTTGCGAAATCTCAGGAGCCAGCGTCAAGTTTGTTTTTTGTCACCAACACTTGAGGCACAACGCTCTGGCTCACCAACATACACGGGGAAAGCTTTTTTTTTTCTTTTGCCACCCCCAGGAAACGAGGAAAATGTCTCTCGCCGTTGCTGGTTTTGCTGGCGTTGTGTATCAGAGAAGGATCACCGGCGGTTGTCGTAAGTGGATACATATATGTACCGGGTGACAATAATAGGTCGTGCATATGTTTTTTAAGGGCTAGGCGCGAACATTTCGCGATCGAAAAAAATATGATATTCAATGGCTTCTCAAGTACTCTTCGAAAAAAAAATATAGCGTATTTTTGTGGTGAGCAGTGATCGCCGAAAAAAAAAATTGAAAAATTTTGGGAAAAAAATATTAAAATTCAATTCTGAGTTCAGCAGAATGAAGATAATCAAATTCCGTATACGACACACTAAAAAAAATATTTTTAATAGAATTAATTTCTATTTATCCACTTCAAAATGCATCTTTGTTAATTTTTTTCTCGATGACGAGATACACAAAAAAAAACGTTTCTCCGGAGTGTTTCGTATTTGGAATTGAATTATTTTCATTCTGCTGTACTGATAATGGAATTTTTATTTTTTTTCTCAACTGCTCAGTTTTTTTTTTTTTCTAGTAAATACTAATCGTTAAAAAAATACGCCGTATTTTTATTCGAGGGGAACTTTAAAATCCATTAAGGGTCATATTTTTCCCGGTCGCAAAATCTCCACGCAAGGGCTTTGTAAAACACATAGCCACCTTATAATTGTCACCCTGTATGTACGAAAGAACTCTTGGGCGACGACCACCACCATTCGTGAATGTGTTTGGGTTATGCCCTCTACATGGGCGTCCTGTAATGGATATATATATATATAGATATATCAACCATGAAGAAGTGCTAAATACCACTTGGATTCGCATTAACCCCTGGGGGGCTCGTTCGCTTTCGAAGGAACGGTCATGCAGGGACGAATCCACGGGCGATAAAAATGTGCATTTTCTCTTATATAGGTATTATTTCGTAGATCGAAGAAAACTCGGCGATTTTTCTACAGAACGCTACCACTTCACGGGTCGTATCAGATTCGCATCGTTTCCCGGCGAAATAACTATCGTCGAAGTCGTTCCATTTGGGAAAAGAAAACTCGCCGGAAATGGAGGTTAAGCGGAATGGCGTTCACCGTGTGTAGAGATTATTTTCAAGTGTCAGAATACTAATGCGCCGTTTCGAATTTTCGCGATATCTTGAGAAACACGATCGATCGATCCATTTTATGATTTTGTTTTTCAGTGAATTTAAAATGTACTGCGTGTAAATATGAAGAAAATTTTTTTTTGGCAATTATGTATGCGTTATTTTGATCCATGATCTTTGTAGCTCTCTTTGTTGGCTGAAGGATTCGTTTCTCTTAGATATCCGGCGGCTCGGTAGTCAAAAACTAAAAATGGTAAAAAGATGATAAAATTACATTGTAGGGGTATTACACCTTTGCAAGCTGAGAAAAAATCGATTAAATTTTTTTTTTATCGTACGAACAATATTTTATAGAATAGTTGAGCCGTTTTGACAGATCGAAAAAATTATGGGGGTTACAATGTTTTTTTTCTTATGTGGAGCCTCTCCACACGTCAAAGTTCTAACAAAAAATGGTAAAAAAAATGTCCAAGAAAAATTCTGAAAAAATTCTAGCCATGCCAGTGTGAACCCATGCAACTTTTTACCCTCTTGACATTTCCCCTGAAACCCTATGGTTCTTCGATGACGCCTTTTTTTTTCTAAAACATGTCTTTTTTAGCTAAAAATGCAATACTGGAGCGAAAAAAAATTGTACCAGACTTTCTAAAAAATAAAAATGTCGGTTATGATATTCTTTTTAAGTTTCCCATGGAAAAACCAGGGAAAAAATTGTCCACAAGATGCAGTTAATTTTCGACGGCCGAAAAATGGCCACGTTCAAAAGTGCGCACCGGGGCGAAAAAAAATCGTAGAGAATTTTCTAAAAAAGCAAAATAAAGGTAAACTTGTCCTCTTTAAATTGCCACTTGAGAAATTCAATTACCTTTAGTTTTGAGTCCGCTATGTAAATTTTAGTGCGGTAAGAAATTTCGACTAGTGCGTACTTTTTTGTCCAGTACATTGTCATTGTCCAGTACATTGTCCAGTAATTTGTCATTTTTTGTTAGATGAAGTAAAAAATTCTGAGCGTTTTTTCGCTTTATTTCGACAATGAAATTAACATAGTTAGGATTATCCGATTTAGATCAAATATGCGCCGTTTTGTTCGATAACTTTTGTCCATTTTGAAGGCAATTTCATAATTCCGCGATTGAAGAAGTCCTCGTCTCTATTGGTAAAAAACTTGACCAGCTCATTTTCACAAGCCTCTCTTGAGGCCAGTTTTGTACCATCAAGAAAATTTTGCAAATGCTTGAAAAGGTGATAATCGCTTGGTGCCAGGTCTGGACTATACGGCGGGTACGATAGAACCTCCCATTCAAGCTCTCGGAACTTGTGGCGCTTCGTTAAAGATGTGTGCGGCCTGGCGTTGTCTTGATGGAATATAACACCCTTCCTATTGGCCAATTCTGGCCGCTTCTGGTCGATCGCCTGCTTCAATCTGGTCAGTTGTTGACAGTAGAGGTCCGAATTGAGTGTTTGGCCCGATGGGAGCAACTCATAGTGGATGATTCCCTTCCAATCTTACCAAACACCCATCAAAGCCTTCTTGGCCGTTAATCCGGGCTTGGCGATCGTTTGGGCCTGCTCACCGCGATTGGACCACGATCTTTTTCGGCTGTTGTTCTTGTATGTGACCCATTTTTCATCGCCAGTCACCATCCGCTTCGAAAATGGGTCGATTTCGTTACGTTTCAGCAAAGAATCGCAGGCATCGATTCGGTCCAAAAGGTTCTTTTGCGTCAATTCGTGTGGCACCGAGCTTCTTCTTGAGACCAGCCTTATGCAAATGGTTCCAAACGGTTTTCTGGCTAATCTTCAGTTCCTGGGCAATGGAATAAGTGCTCACATGCCGGTCCGACTCGACGATTTCAATGATTTTATCGATATTTTCGACGATTGGCCTACCAGAATGTGCCTCATCTTCGACGTCCATATTACTAGAATGGAATCGTTGGAACCACCGCTTTGCTGTTGCATTCGATACTGTATTGGGTTTATAAACAGCACAATTTTTTTTGGCCGCCTGCTCCGCCTTTTCACCTTGGTCGTAGTGGTACTGAAGAATGTATCGGATTTTCTCTTTTTTTACCTCCATTTTGGAACGCTGTAAGACACAACTGGCTTCACCAAACACAAAACTATCAAAGAACTTTTTTTGAAGCGTAATGCCATGTTTAAATCGCCATATAGTATGACCCGATGCGATGTATACATCGTGAGATATGGCTCACTAAAGACATCATCTAGCGGAAAACGCTCAGAACTTTTTACTTCACCCATATATGTAGTAGAGCGAATTTTCTTTGGCTTCCGGAGGAGGCGCAAAGCCCCGAAAGTATTTGACGCGGTTCTTGCACAGCATGGCTGTCATCTCGCGGGGGATGGCGGGGCAAAGATTCTCTCCAGGAATTTGCATTCTCGCAGGAAGAGGTTCCTGAAGGAAAGTTTTATATATATATATATACACAAAACCGGACGGAAAGAGGGCGAGAAGAGGAGCTGGTGGAACAAGGTGAGAGAGAGAGAGAGAGAGTGAGCGAGTGAAAGAGAGAAAGAGAGAGAGAGAGTGAGCAAGTGAAAGAGCGAAAGAGAGAGAGAGAGAGAGAGGGCGAAAAAAGGACCATCGCGTGAAGATGAGCGAGGACATCAGCGCGAGTTCCCCAAAGAAACTAAAGGGAGTGAGAGGGGCGTCCGGAGTATGCGTTTCCTTGTTTTTTTTCTCCTCACAAAAGGTGATACTCGCTAAAGGGACGGGCGTCGGAAGAAAAGCTGCGAAAACGGGAGAGTGAGAAGGGCGCTAGAGAGAAAGAGGTGGAAGGGAAAGGAGAGATGAGGATGCCGGGGGTTTCAACATTACTTGTATAGAACTTGTGTCCCGGATGCTGCAGTTGCTTTCTCGATGCAAGAACGGGAGAGATAGGAAGAGAGACAGAGAGTGAGAGAGAGAGAGAGCGAGAGAGGAGGGGGAGAAGCAGAGCACGATAAGAAGAGCGAGAGAGGTGTCGTAAGTAAGTGGACTTTTATTTCGTTCCAGTGCAGCTGTTTCGCATTTGCGAAACTGCCTGCTATGGTTTTTCCGAGGCACGGGAAAGAGAGAGAGGGAAAGAGAGAGAGAGAGAGAGAGAGAGAGAGAGAGAGAGAGAGAGAGAGAGAGAGAGAGGCGACGAGAAACGCCGCGATGTAACGATGAGAACTGGGAGCTTGTTTGGTTTGTGTAGACGAATTCACTCGGGTAGTTGAAATAAAAGGGAAAAGAAAGAAAGGAAAAAAAAAAAGATCGAGTCGGCATCGCAGGATAGAGAGACGATTGAATTTTGCGTAATTATTCGAGCAGTCGTTCGAAGAAGAGATGCAATAAGAGTATGAATGATGAGGCAAAAAAGGAACGGAAAAGAAAGTAGAAGCTTGACGAACTTTGGCGAAGAATACGCGACGATGTCGTTGCGCTATTTAGTCTTACCTTCTTTTTTTTCTACTTTTTATTTCTTTTTTTCTTGATCTTTAGATGCAAATTGCCCTTTGTGAGATTAAGTCGCGCGAGTGTAGTGGAAGCGCGCGAGACCTCGTCGGGCCAAACGCGCGCGATAACTTCATTACTTTACGGCTCGAGCCCATCAGCTCGAGCCTCGCGTTTCATCGGATCAAAAAAGTAAAAGAAAGAGGAAAACTGTTCGTCGCAGGCATACTTTCGTCCCCGAGGTATGTATAACGATCGGACAGATTGAAAAGTGAAAGAGAGATTTCAAAGGGCGTGAAGAGAATAATGAAAGGTCACGTACCTCCAGCATAAAAAAAAAATGATAGTTTTATTGTTATCTCTTTTAACCGGTTGTGGTCATACCTCCAAAAAATAACGTCATGGTCATGCGGGGTCTAGTGGACCTCACGCAGAAAAACAGTTGCCATTTACCTTCTATTAGATGAAGTAAAAAGTTCTGAGCATGTTTTCGCTTTATTTCGACGATGAAATTAACATAGTTAGGATTATCCGATTTAGATCAAATATGCGCCGTTTTGTTTAATAACTTTTGTCTATTTTGAAGGCGATTTCATAATTCCGCGATTGAAGAAGTCCTCGTCCCTATTGGTGAAAAACTTGACCAGCTCATTTTCACAAGCCTCTCTTGAGGCCATGTTTGTACCATTAAGAAAATTTTGCAAATGCTTGAAAAGGTGATAATCGCTTGGTGCCAGGTCTGGACTATACAGCGGGTACGATAGAACCTCCCATCCAAGCTCTCAGAGCTTCTGGCGCGTCGTTAAAGATGTGTGCGGCCTGGCGTTGTCTTGATGGAACACAACACCCTTCCTATTGGCCAATTCTGGCCGCTTCTGGTCGATCGCCTGCTTCAATTTGGTCAGTTGTTGACAGTAGAGGTTCGAATTGAGTATTTGGCCCGATGGGAGCAGCTCATAGTGGATGATTCCCTTCCAATCCCACCAAACACACAGCAAAACCTTCTTGGCCGTTAATCCGGGCTTGGCGATCGTTTGGGCCGGCTCACCGCGATTGGACCACGATCTTTTTCGGCTGTTTTTCTCGTATGTGACCTATTTTTCATCGCCAGTCACCATCTGCTTCAAAAATGGGTCGATTTCGTTACGTTTCAGCAAACAATCGCAGGCATCAATTCGGTCCAAAAGGTTCTTTTGCGTCAATTTTTGTGGCACCCGTACATCGAGCTTCTTCTTGAGACCAGCCTTATGCAAATGGTTCAAAACGGTTTTCTGGCTAATCTTCAGTTCCCAGGCAATGGAATAAGTGCTCACATGCCGGTCAGACTCGACGATTTCCATGATTTTATCGACATTTTCGACGATTGGCCTACCAGAGCGTGCCTCATCTTCGACGTCCAATATTACCAGAACGGAATCGTTGGAACCACCGCTTTGCTATTGCATTCGATACTGTATTGGGTCCATAAACAGCACACATTTTTTTGCCCGCCTGCTCCGCCTTTTCACCTTGGTCTTAGTGCTACTAAATAATGTATCGAATTTTCTCTTTTTTTACCTCCATTTTGGAACGCTGTAACACACATCTGGCTTCACCAAACACAAAACTGTCAAAAAACTTTTTTCGAAGCGTAATATCACCTTTAAATCGCCGTATAGTATGACCCGATGCGATGTATACATCGTGAAATACGGCTTATTAAAGACATCTAGCGGAAAACGCTCAGAACTTTTTACTTCCCCCAATATTTAATGTATCGACTTAATTCTTTAACTGAACTTTAGTTTAAGGTCTCTTCTTTGAAATCCAGTAGTCTTTTTCTTCATTCAATTTTTTTTCCATGTTGAAAAAATGCAAAGCAAAAAAAATTCAAGGAATTCCACTTTTTTCATAAAAAAAGGAATATAGGTTCATGCCATGAACCTATATTCCTTTCTCGTATTCATGCGATATTTCGTGTTTTATCTTTATTTGTTTAATTTCAATATATATTTAATATTTAAAAAGAATAGCTTGAACGAATAAAATAATATATTTGAAACAAATAGCATCGTAGTAGGCTGTGAGACCTAAAAACCTATTTGATTTACATAGATCATATTTAAATTAATTTTTTTTTTTTTGGCTGTGTAGGAGAAAGGGATGGAATAGAGGAATAAATCAAGAAAAAGAGAGTAATGTTAGAGTGAACAAAGTACATGAATGCGGGGTGTAGTAATTGAGTGGATGAATATTTAAGTGGAAAGTTACGATTTTGGGAAAAAAAACTTTTGTAAAACGTTGTGGAAATAAAACTCGTTTGATTGATTGATAAAAAAAACAAAGCGAGAGAGAGAGAGAGAGAGAGAGAGAGAGAGAGAGAGAGAGATGTGATAAAACATACACGCGATTTCAAGAAGGGCCTCATACATATACGAGTGGACCGTAATATATGCTGGCCCGTGAAAACGTTCTTGCGGGCCATTTGCGACCGTTTGCGGAGACATCTGCCACGATGCATTATTTTTTATGAGGCAAGCGTGGCGCGTGTTGGTATAAGGGCGCGCGCCCCCGACCACACGGTCACCCTCGCGCGCATCGAGGCATCCCGCCCTTTGCGACCTGATCGCCTCTCAAAGTGTCACCGCATACATGCATGTGTGTGTCTATTTTGCCAACGTATAAAAAGAAAAAAAAAATTGCCCACCCCCGAGAGAAACGTGAAACGAGGACTTTTAAACCTGAACACTTTTCGTTACGTTCGAAAACACCCGATGTAT
This sequence comes from Ophion ventricosus, assembly GCA_963932345.1. NCBI lineage: Eukaryota > Metazoa > Arthropoda > Insecta > Hymenoptera > Ichneumonidae > Ophion > Ophion ventricosus. The sequence continues at coordinate 28,616,706 of OZ010715.1, read as the reverse complement.
CGGGGAACTTATTTTTTTTCTCTTTTTTTTTCGTTCTCTTTTCTTCACTAGTTCAATATATTCCCGCTATGTACGTACATTTCTTTACACATCCCCGGATCGTTCGTAGCGATATTCCCGTGTATAACACGCCCCATAATTAACGTGTATATCCGTATGTTTTTCCATTTTTTTTTATTTGTTTGTTTTCTCCGCCTACAAAAGTGGAAAAAAAAACCTATATACCCGTTAGGTATAAAGCAAAAAATTTTAGCGTTTAGGCGCCGTTCATCGCGGATGTATAGCTTCGGCTCTCTCTCTGTCTCTCTCTCTCTCTCTTTCTCTCTCTCCCTCTCTCTATCTCTCTCTCTCTCTCTCTCTCTCTCTCTCTCTCTCTCTCTCTCTCTCTCTCTCTCTCTCTCTCTCGCTCCGCGTGATTTCTATCGAACTTCGGCGCGAGCTCGTGATCGATAGAATCGATATTGAAATTTATCTCTCTCAGTCGCTCCATCTCGCGGCAATTCTCTTTGTATATTTCTCTTTCTCTCTCTCTCTCTCTCTCTCTCTCTCTCTCTCTCTCACCTCGATGCGTTTGATGCATCGGTGCAAACCGCGAGAGACCGATGCAATGCGCACAGGATCAAAGATACGAATCGCGTTACCACGGAATGGACACAAGTGAGAGAGAAAGAGAGAGAGAGAGAGAGAGAGAGAGAGAGAGAGAGAGGGGGAGTGAGGGAGAGAGAGAGAGAGAGCGAGAGCGAGAGAGAGAGTGTGAAGGTGGGGAGAAGGGGGCAGCAAGGGAAACCCAGTTGAAAAACCTCGAAGCTAGGTGTGCTCGTTTTCAATCGTGTTTTTTCTCGCAGTTTGAATAAAGAGTGGACGAGATTGAGGGAGAGGACCATCGAGTGAAAAAGTGAGAGAGTGGGAGATAATGAAAGCGCTACGCTTTTTCCAAACTGTTTTGTAGAAGGGCTTTTTTTTTTTTTGGTTAAATGACTTTTTTCCACTTTATTCCGTATGCGGGTGAAAACGATGGTCGAATACTCCACATGCGCCTAGTTTCGATGCTAGATATATATTTTTATTTTGCAAATAAAACACGCAACTCTATCGTCGCAGTCGCTAACGAAGTGATTTACGGGCGATTTTGGTAGCGCTACTCCTGTATATGCCAATATATGCCTATCAACAAATTGTTGATAGGCATATATTGGCATATATTGTATGCACATTTTTTTTTTTTAATATTAAAAAGTTACGTTTTAGGAATATTGTCACTTAATCGGAACAGGCTTTTAGACTTTCACCTACTTGATATTTTTGAAAACATCGATTTTTCGTTTTCAGCGGATTCTCAAAATATAACGTTTAAAAATATTCTCTAAAAATTTCAAATCGATCCGTTCAAAATTGAGGGAGTTATGGGCTTTTATAGGTAGGTTACGCGAACCGGTGAACCACAAATCGGCGAACCTTGATCGCGTTTTTTTGTCGAAATGACGTTTACAAAATCGGCGAACACGACAGCTCAAAAATCACTGCACCGATCAACTTCAAATTTTACAAGCTTCTTTTACATATTAAAAATCAGTTCTTCAACGAAGAAAATTTTTTTTTTTCGTTATATAGTTTTTTTTATATCAACGAAAATAGAGCGTTTTTTTTTCACCGAAAATCGATACTTTCACTTTGGACTGCGGCTATTTTTTTTTTTAATCTATATTTTATTAAATCCTTCATCCAAACACTGAATAATTCCATGCAAAAATCAAATACGCTTGATTTTTTTTTATTTCAGATTATTCGTTTCCGAGCTGGAGTGGCCACCGCGAAGGACGTTTTTCAAACACTGGTCTGTACAAACCATTTTATCTACCACATTTATGAATGTATTTCAATACAAAAATTGTAAAAGATCCTTAAAACCATTCTCTTTAATGTAGAAAAAAAAACTAATTGTACGCTTGGAGACGTTTTTCCAGACAAAATTCACGAAAATTCGTCTTTTTTTCCGCCCACGAGCTAGGCGTACCCCGTTAACCTTTTTCTTTTTGCGTTTTTCGCAAAACTATCTTTTATGAAACGGTGTAAGTCGTATCTCAGAATCGATTCGTTCCATTCGCTTTAAGGCCGTCATCTAGTCAAGAGGGCCAAAATTTGGGGATTTTTCAACATGCGATTAAAAAAAAAACAAAAAATATTTGCGTATCTATCTTTTTACCACATATTTATTCATCCTTTGACATTGTATAAAAAAATTGGCGAAAAAAAAAATCCATAATTCTGGTAGATGCAGGCTGGTAAAGTGGGGGTGGAAAAAAAACGGCCTCTCCTGGTTGACATGATGCCAACCCTCCTGGTCATCTGAAAAAAAAAAATAGATTCTTAATTAGTAAGGATGTCATTATAGCCCCTACCTCAGGCAAAAAAAAAAATTCGCAAAATGGCGGATGTTTAAAAAAAGGGTCATTTTTGGCCGTTTTCTTCACGATTGTTGATTTTTTTAAAATAATTAGTAACAAAATTTCGCGATAAATCTGGTGAGGGCGATAGAGGAGTGTATAGAGAAGGTCCACAAAAAATTTCAAGTAAATCGGTTCATTACAACTTGAGATATCATGTCAACCGTCTTGAAAAAAGTCGTTTCGAGAAAAACGCGTTTAAAGATTCGAGTACAGTTTCAGGCAGTCGAAGTCATATAATGGTACATATACTGACATTTCGTTAATCGGCGATTCCTGGTCCATAAAATACTCCTCAGGTAGTCAAGAAACGTGAATATCACGAAGGGTAGGGCCTCAGGTAGTCAAGCAGACGGAACCGTCTATTGTTCGATTCGGTCCGGCAGCGCCGGTTAAGTTTCCACCTCACTAATTACAGCTGTAACTCCGTTAATATTTGGAATTTCCAAATTTCCTTTGGAGGGTACATTCTTGAAATACTAAACATTGAAAATATGCAAAAAAAATCGATTTTTTCAAAATTCTAGACTAGAAGACGGCCTTAAATTCGCAGAGTCCAGTTTATAACATTTTCTATTCTATAACCGAATGATTGTTACATGTGTTCATCCATTTGTTTATAACAAACGATTAAACTTCTATTTTGTTTAAAATGGAATCTTTTTTTTCTAGAGCTTGCCATTTTTCGTAAAATTTCAAATTTCAAAAAAGTATCCGGTCATACGAAAGTTGTATTGTTAAACTAAAAGTAATTAAAAAAAAATTTCATTTCGAATGACCCTAGTTGCTAGAATCACCTAGACCAATTGGCCTAGGTGGCACTAGCAACTAGTGTGCAACGTCGGCACTATATTTACATAATAATAACTTCATTGTTTATCAAAAAGTTTCATTAAAAACAAACCCAGACCTGACTAGGTATTCATTTTGTGTAAAATCTCGACCTCGTCATCCCAATGCTCTCGTAGGAACAAAAAAATATAGAAAATCGACCAATTTTTTGGACTCCGAGCAGCAAATTTTTGTAATTCTCGCTTCGCAACGTCATCGTGAGAGAGATCTTGGTACGATTTCGGAGCGGGTACGATTTGAGCAAGACTACTTTGACCTTTTGAAAAATTTCACGCCAAACCAGCTATGGGTGACCGCGGAGAACGAGAATCCTCGTCACAGCATACCACATTTTATTTTCTATTATTTTGCCAACACTGGTGTACGTGTTTTTTTTTTCGCCGAACCACGTGCGATCGCTTTTTTTTTCTCTCCATTCCCGAACAACGCGCGTTCCGATCGCCCTCACGATAAATCTCCCAATACGCGCGATACACAATCGTTGGATCGCTGAATCGACGCGCGTTCGTATACACAAGAGTCTTATACGTACGACAGGCTCGACGGAGATGCTTCCTCGAACGAAATGAATGAAAAGTCTCTCGCCCTCTTTGTGCCCTCGCACGGGGACTTTCTTCGTAATACCTGCTGATGCATTCACGCGTATCTTGCGGTGAGATCGGCACTCCGCTGGTACAACAAGCGAGATCTAGTGTAATGCGTAATCGATACGGTGATCTCGAATTTTGTCACATCGCCTGGAGTTAAGAAATGAGAGAGCAAGAAAAAAACGAAAGGGAGTGCGATCGATACCGCCACGAGCGATTTTTTCACACAATATATACAGGGTGTTTGGCGCATGAACGGAGACAATTTTTTGAGGGATTGGGGGGGGGGTGGGGGGTCGTATGCTAGTTTTTTCACCCTTTGACCTTACGTCCTAAATGCCACGGTAATTGAGATATGATTTTTTCTTCGTTTTTCTTATTTACCGGAAATTTTGAGTTAAGTCGTCATAACTTTTTTGTCTGTGGTTGTAAGAGTACGAAATAACTTTTGTTGCATGCACACGGAGTAAAGGAGGTCAATTTGAGCAAAATTTATAACTCAAGTTTAATAAAAACATCGGAAGTATAAAAAGTATTTTCTTAAACCTGACCCTGGACAAACTAGTATCTTTTATTTCGACCATATAACGAATGATTTCTATGACATGTAGCATACCGTTGGAAAGGATACAAACTAGAGAACTTTTTAAAACGAAGCTATGTTCAAAATAGCGTTTAGTTTTTTTTTATAATGAGTTTAAAATTTGACATTTTTCATACATTTACACATTTTTAAGACTTTGGAAACTCATGAGTCATTTTCTCGAAACCAATTGTATCAAATAATGATTTATTTATAATAAACATACATTGCAGAATACACGGAGAGAATTAAAAAGTAATTTTTGTCGTGAATTTCACGGTATAAATTACCGTGATATATTTCAATATGGTGACAAGTGAGAACAGCATAATAATTCGTATGGGACAAGTTTTTTTTTAACTCACGTTACAGAAAATTTCAAATACGTAGCTAAAATTTTACTATACAAGAAGGGTAGCGCGCACGATAATTTTTACCGAGAGCACAATACATTTTCCTATAACACTTATTAAATTTTATAATAAATCTTAAAATAACTGTTATAAAGACGACCCTTTCTTATAGACATTTTTGAAAGGCATAAAATAATAAAATGCACAGTAAAATTTCGCTGATATTATATATTTATTAAATTTAAGTTTTGCGTATTTTGTTACACATCAAAATTTGCTAGAAAATCTGGTCAAATTTTCTATCTGAAGAAGAAATTTTATTTTATTTTCGTGAAAATCTGTGTTTTACTCAGTAATAATAGGCGAAGTTTCAGGATTGTCATCTGGTTACCGTTACTGCACGGTAATTTTTAACATTTAATTCTCTCCGTGTACAACAAAAGTTATTTCGTGCTATTACAACCACAAGCACAACATTATGACACAACTATCAGGCTTCCCTTTGTGAGTGTGTGCATTGCAAATCCAAATGTGTTTTTTTTTACACAATTGCATGTGCATTGCCTTGTGGTCACTTTTTGCACATTTCCAAGTGCGTAATCTTGGCATTCGCTTCATACGTTTTGTCTAACACACTTAAGTGTATTATTTCTATGCACATTTCGTGTGTTATTTGATTATTTTTTATAGACTGCATGCGTGTTGGTTTAACCGCCGGACGCCCAATGCTCTTCGGCAAGGACTAATTTGCGCGTGACAAATTGAGCTTGGAACTTGGGAGGTTAAGGCGTCACAGCCCGTCTATTTTTTTCATCGATTCTAGGCTAAAACATTCTTTTTTTATCTATTTTATATACTAAATCTTGATCGATCATCTTGAAAGTTCGCGCGTAAACTTACTTTTAGTTACTCCGATGAAATTCTGAAATAAAAAAAGTGGTCCCATTTTTTTTAAAAATCGAGGTGACCTTGCAATCTCCGAAGTTTCTCCACCTGGATAAACCTCGTAGCCACGACTCGATAACCTCCTTCGAACTATGCAACTTTTGTGAAAAAAGTTTTCTCTTAAGTCTCATAGATAAGAAAATGCTACTGCTAATAGTTGTTGCCTCACCCGCTATATGCGAATTATCGTTTCCGAGTGACACACGCTACGAGAATAAAATTGGAGACAGCGGGAAAGGGAAAGAGAGAGAGAGAGAGAGAGAGAGAGAGAGAGAGAGAGAGAGAGAGAGAGAGAGAGAGAGAGAGAGAAGAAGGTGGAGAGAGTTCTCCATTGAAACGGAAAGCGTGAAAATCCATATCGGGATACATCGCGGCAAGAGGGTAAAACTAGCTTGGCACAGTTACTCTCTCTCACTCTGAGGAACTTCGAAGACTTCGAGTACCCCATCAAATAAGCATATAGAGTCTTATACATATGTACTAAGTATATATATATATGTACTCGATTTAATGTACGCAAGAGAGAGGAAGATAATACGGAAATGTGAAGGAGTCTCGGTTGGCCCTTGCCAACCTTTTATACTCTCATCGAGAATAATTTATCGTAGCCCCACCACATATCTATATATAGATATGATGTTGCCGGAATCTTATTACACGTATATGTCCCGCTCCAGCGTAAAATGCATTTAAGTGCGAAATATATCTCGAGGGCGGTGGGGGAATATATACATGAATGATACGCAGCCTCACTTCTATTTCGTGTGTACATATTTATTTGGAATTTGTACGATGTATATGAATTATAATATATTATATATATATATCCAACACCTCCGCCTCTGTGCGAATAAAAAAAAATACGGTGGCAGAATTCTCGATAGAAGTTCCTCAGGCCACTCTAGGATTTTCCAAAAATCGGTTTTTTATGTTAAAATTGTACCTTAGTACCTATAAAATTATATTCCAAAAGGTTATGGATGTTAAAAATCTCTAAGTACTCGATTTTCGAATTCTAGCGCAACCCCTCTTGATTCATGTCCTAACTTTCTACTAACTTTAAACGCGTTTATCTCAAAACTACATTTTTCAAGTCGGCCGGACTCATAACTCAAACAAATTTCAACCGATTCACTTGAAATTTTGACTAGATATTTAGAATTACATTTTCTGAGGCACTACGTAGGATTTTTTTATTATATTGCATAGTTCCTTTTTTATAAACAATTTTTTGACAATTTTCTCATGGCATTTTATACTTTTTGTTTTAGAAATGCGCCATTTTGACAAAAAACAATAGATCAAAAAAATCATACGCACTTTTATAGCTATTTTTATAGATAATCGAAAAAACTTTAGTGCCTCATCATAACTCAAAAAGTATAGGAGCTGTTGGTCCAACCTTTGACCTTCCAGAAATAAAAGCGTCATCGGAAAAATCCTGCACAGTCGCCATTTTGACATGTATCGCTGTGAAAAAATAATTTCGTATAGTCAATTACGTGTATAATAAAACCCCTATTTTGTAATTCCGATTTATTTTATGGTTTCGCTAAAAAAAAACATAAAATATCCCCTTTTTTGGCCTCTAGATTGGCCTAATGCCTTAAGTAGTCTCGCCACAGTCACATTGTAAAGTTTCACCTCCGCTCAATCGATGAAAGCCTCGAAATATCGCGAAATATCCTTCTAATGTAAGTTGCACATCTTATCGGGATGTAAAAACTTATAAAGTAACAATGAAAAGGCCTAATGTAATGTTTACCTAACCCTTACTTTTGTATAAGACTATTCATTCCGGCTACTGTTGCATAGATACTCTGCGTATACGGATATGCACACACTACTGTAATCTAGTTCTAGTCTGCTCCAGTCGCTTCGTGGTGCTAGCCTCGCTAGACATTCCTTAATTTAAATCGCTCCATCTCTGAAACTAGACGGTCAAAATTCATGATTTTTTTTTACCCACTTCGTCATATGTTCCTCTGTAATTGAAAATTAAAAATAAATCTGTAGAAAAGTTTCGACGTCATTGCGTGAAATTTTCCACTGCTCTCCGTAAGAACACCGTGCAATCTTCGGTTGCCAGTATCTCGAATACACAACGGTGAATTCTTTTGAAATTTTGCAGGTAATCACTTAATAGTGTCCTGAATGGATCCTCAAAATAAAAAAAAAATCTATAAAAAAAACAACGCCTTGGCGAGACTCGAAAATATCTCGAGAATGCGAGCGGCCAGAAGGGTGGCTCTCGGAGAGTGCGAGCGCGAGACGTTATTTTACATTTCTCCGTCGATTTGAATTTATTTCACCGTACATGCGCCGCGCGCGCTTGTGTACGTGGGGGGTAGCCCGAGAAGAAAGATGGCGCGGGTGAGGATCGGCCAGAACGAGAAACGGCATTTCTTTAGAGCGCTCAAATTGATTTATGTACTAGGAGAGAGAGCGAGAGAGAGACAGAGAGAGAGAGAAAGAGACAGAGAGAGAGAGAGAGAGAGAGAGAGACAGACAGACAGAGAGAGAGAGAGAGAGAACTGGGAGTCGAAGAAATCGGACTGTGGGAGTAGGAAAAGGACGAAGTAAGAAGAAGAAGAAGAGAGACCCGGCAAAGGGCAACCCGTAGAGTAGTAAATCGTTTCTCTCGTATACCTCTTCAATGGGGGATGCGAATCTCCTGTCTCGCTCCCCCTCAAAGGAAGCTGTGCGAGCAGAAGGGTCCGCGAGAGTGGCAAAAGACTCTCCGAATTCACGTGCGGGGGAGGGGCGGGGTAAGGGGGAGAGAGGGTGGAGAGTTTTCCTCCCGAGAAGTTTCAGCATACGCGCCCGCGTATGGATAACCGCCGAGTGGTCTTTCATCCCTTAACTCCGATTCCCTTCTTCGCCCTTTCCTAGCTATGCCCGCCACCCCTCTCCGCCCCCGCCACTGCCCACGGGCTTTTCTTCGTTGCTCGCCCGTACGTGTATGCTCGAAACCGAAACGAGACGAGATGTATACGTCAGCCCCGTAGGGCTATATTCTCTTGCCATTCACTCGCGAGTCTTCATACCCTAAAGAAAGTACATCCGCGTGCCTGGCGCAAATGCTCGAGAGCGTCTCTTTTCTCTCGATCTCTGTACTGCACGCCTCGTCGTTATGGGGAACCCGAGAATGTAGAAATTAAAGAGCCCGAGTGGCTGTTTTTTTATTGTTTTTTTTTCGTGATGCGAGAGAATCGCGAAGTGGAGAAAAGAATATGATGAGAAATTTTGCGATCTAGAAAAATGTATTTAATGATACTTCAAGTCTCATGGAAGAAAAATATAGCGTATTTTTATGATGAGAATTTTCTAGAAAACTTTGAGCGTTTTACGAAAAAAATGAAAAATCGATTTTTAGTTGAGCAGGATGAAAATAATTAAACTGCGAATACGAAACACTTTGAAAACGAACTTCTTGTTAATTGAATTAAATTCAATTTATGCACTTTAAAATGCATCTTTGATCATTGTTTTTTGCGATGACGGGATACGTAAAAAAAACGTTGCTCAGGAGTGTTTCATATTCGAAATTGAATTATCTGCATGCTGTTGTACTTACACTGCTAAAAGAAAAAAATATTTAATTTAAATAGGATACATTTATTAGGTGTATGACTTAATTTTTACAATTTTTTTCTTCGAGCTTAAAAGTATATTTAAAATAGAAATATTTTCGCGGTCTTTTGTGGTTTTGAAAGGGTCGGACGCAAGGTTTCAGAACACCGAACGACAAGTCTACGTGAGTTACATAACCATTCAGAATAGCAGAGTTTACGATGGCAACTGACAAACATCACATTCGGCACTCCATTTTATATGAATTCCAACAAGGAAAAAATACTTCTAAAGCACGGGAATCCATTTGTAGTGTTCTTGGTGCCGACGTTGTGTCTTATGAAACGTGTAATTATTGGTACAAACGTTTCAGAAGTGGTGATTTCGATCTTAGTGACCAGCCGCGCCCTGGACAGGATATGAAGGGTGTGCTTTATTACGAACTCCTGGAAACTGGTCAGACGGTGACTGCGGAACGCTACAGCCGACAATTGAACAAACTGAGCGAAGAACTTGATCAGAAAAGGCTATTTACTGGGCAAGGAAGCAGGCAAGTCATACTGCTGCATGACAACGCTCGACATGTTGCTCGCGCGACTCAGAAGATCCTCTTGAACTTGGGATGGGAAGTTTTCCCGCACGCGGCATATTCACCAGACTTGGTCCCATCCGACTACCATTTGTTCCGGTCAATGCAACGAGCCTTAGTGGATGAACAGTTCAAAACGCTGAACGATGTGTGTAAATTCGTCGATGACTTTATCGCCTCGAAGCCTGCATGTTTCTTTCGCGACGGCATTCGTATGTTACCTGAGAGATGGCGCAAGGTAATAGAAAACGATGGACAATATTTCCAAGATTAAGTTCGTTGTTCTCTATTTTTTTTATATTAAATAAATTTGCTGAAAAATCTGTAAAAATTAAGTCATACACCTAATATATCAAATAGGTTTTTTCCTTGTCTCACGGCCTACTACGATCCTATTTGTTTCAAATATATATTTTTATTTGTTCCAGCTAATCTTGTTATATATTAAATATATTTAAATTAAATGAATGCAGATTAGAATCAAGCACATTCTTTCTTTAACCCTTCGTGGTCACCTTGGGTAGAATCGACCCGTCGATCAATTTTTGGCGTAAATATATAATAGTTCCCGGCTTCGAATGAGACTGTATTCATCATCATACCTGGAGCTTGAAGTATCCTCAGACCATAAAATTTACCCACTTCACATGTCCGAATAAATACATTTTTTGGATTGGAACGCGCACTATGCTACGATTTTTTCCCAAAAGTAGCATATCTAAAGAGTATCACGTCCAAATTTTAGGTAAAAATGTTGAAAATTCACGGAACTATGATTTTTTGAGCGAAAAAATGTCTTCTTTTGCGTTTTCACCTCTTTATGAATTATTTAAAACATGTCGCCAATTTATTTGTTATAAATAATTTTTTCGTACATCATCTAGAAAGTTCAAAGGATGTTCCGTAATTTTTTGAACCACTTCGGACGGATAGTTTGGTCACAATACTTTTTTGAAAACTGACTGAGTCGAATCGACCTAAGTGTGACCACCGCGATTGAATTTGGAAGTGTGACCACGAAGACTTAAACGTATGGGAGATATTTTGATCAGCGTGAATAAACGTCTGATTAAAATATATATTTCTGTTAACCCAAACAAATCCAAACGTTGGTCAATAGCTTGAATCAAATAAGAAAGTATTTGTTGTAATAAAGACAGAGCATCAATTCAATCCAATAGAAAAAAGTGTTGGACTCTACGAAAAATCGATTTAATTTAAATTTTTAAAAATTAAATAGATACATTTGGTGGATTTAACTAAATTGTTTTTTGAAGCGATGAAACTGGATCACAGATTTGTTAGAAATTAATAAAATATTTGGTTATTAAACGATATTAAATAGATCTTGATTTGAATAAATAAATATATTCGAAATCAATAATTTCAATAATGGAATGGAATAGGAAAAATTTGATTTCACGAAAAATCTAGTTAATTCAAATTTTAAAAAAATCAAATAGACGCATCTAATTAATATCACTAGATTTTTTCTGTCAGTGTATACGAAAACGTCACGCTCGTACATTGGGTTCCAATCGGTATTCCCCATTAAAATTCCACGTACGAATCCTATTTGAATACTAAAGAATTCTCATACTATCGAACAGAATACTCTCGGGTCCTCTTGAAGATCGATTCCAAATCGAACATCCCTATGTCAGGCCCTTGAAAGTTTGGTCGGGTCTGTAAGACCCAAGAGTGTACTCCTAGGGTTAATAGAAATGAGCTTTATTAATATTGACGCAGAAAATGTATATTCTGCTATGCCGAAATGATACTGCAATGTTTTTATTTCAATCTGCAATGTTTTTACTTAATAATTGCACATGATATATTTTTGTTAATAGTTTAATTTTTTTTTAAATAAAAAATTACAAAGTGCGAATTTAAAATCAATGTTAAATTGTCTCCGAATTAATTCCACTTGTGTACACACATACTTCGCGTGTATAAGAAAACGCTCGAGCTGAAAATCGTCCGGCTATTGTTACGTCCCGTCACACTTCACTAGACACCAGTTTCCGTACATATACATCTCGACAATGCATAACACACGACGAAGAATACATAATATCAGTGTAGGTCGTATATCGACGTCTGACGAAAAAAAAAAAAAAAAAAAAAAAAACATCCTGACCAAGACAAGTTTGACGTGTCAGGTAAGGTGAGATACGTCCTTTAGTCTGTCGCGCCATAGTCATCGCGTACACAATACTCTGCGGCCTTCTGAAAAGGTCTTATGGGCGCCAAAGCCAGCGGGATTTCTCACGTTTTATAGATGAAACGTTTCGAAGAGCCGCGCATGCTGTGCGTTACTCGCACTCTCATTCAAAAGGAGGAGTGACAAAGAGAGAGAGAAAGAGAGAGAGAGAGAGAGAGAGAGAGAGAGAGAGAGAGAGAGAGAGAGAGAGGAGTGCTCCTGCTGTTGCTGCTGCCAAGAGATGGAAGTCTCTCGTCCCTCCGGGAACGAAGAACCGGTACTAATTCGGGTCTCTCATTATATAACAATTCCAATTTAATTCCGAGTCTTCGGCTCGCTCGTTCACCCGCCTTCATTGACCTCTCGTCTCGGTTGGCTCTCGGCTTTTACATTTTACAGTCGCTCGCACGCGCGCGCAAGTCTTTTCGTCTAGTCGACAGCTCCGCGGGCGACCGCGCGTGGATCTTGAAAAAAAAGCACCTGGATTGACTGATGATTTGCGAGCGATATATCGAATTTCGGTAATTCGAGAAACTCGTTAATCCTCGACATTTTGGAGAAAAATAAGAATTTGAAAAATGCATGTATTTGGAGCGAAAATTTAGAAAAAAAAACCACCTTTTTCACGTAGATGTATATTGAGAAAAAAAAACTTGGGTGGGCTTTTACGAAACGACGGTGGAAGTAAAACTTTTTTGTCATAGCCCAAAACGATTTTATCCCGAAATAGCCGAATGTATGTGATTTTGTTTTCGTCGGTTTGGTTCAATCTTTTTATTGTTAATATTCGATACCCGTGCGGAAAATTGGCAGGATATACCTAATACAATTCGGGGCATTCAATGGATTATTTGTGAATTCCATATTAGGGTTTTCCGTAAAAGAACCGGGCCCATATTAGGGAATGGTACACGGAGAGAATTAAATGTTAAAAATTACCGTGCAGTAACGGTAACCAGATGACAAGCCTGAAACTTCGCTTATTATTACTGAGTAAAACACAGATTTACACGAAAATAAAATAAAATTTCTTCTTCAGATAGAAAATTTTACCAGATTTTCTAGTAAATTTTGATGTGTAACAAAATATGCAAAACTTAAATTTAAAAAATATATAATATCAACGAAATTTTACTGTGCATTTTATTATTTCATGCCTTTCAAAAATGTCTATAAAAAAGTATCGTCTTTATAACAGTTATTTTAAGATTTATTATAAAATTTAATGAGTGTTATAGGAAAATGTATTGTGCTCTCGGTAAAAATTATCGTGCGCGCTACCCTTCTTGTATACGGAGATAATTAAATGTTAAAAATTACCGTGCAGTAACGGTAACCAGATGACAACCCTGAAACTCCGCTTATTATTACTGAGTAAAACATAGATTTTCACGAAAATAAAATAAAATTTCTTTTTCAGATAGAAAATTTTACCAGATTTTCTAGTAAATTTTGATGTGTAACAAAATATGCAAAACTTAAATTTAAAAAATATATAATATCAGCGAAATTTTACTGTGCATTTTATTATTTTATGCCTTTCAAAAATGTCTATAAAAAAGTATCGTCTTTATAACAGTTATTTTAAGATTTATTATAAAATTTAATGAGTGTTATAGGAAAATGTATTGTGCTCTCGGTAAAAATTATCGTGCGCGCTACCCTTCTTGTATAGTAAAATTTTAGCTACGTATTTGAAATTTTCTGTAACGTGAGTTAAAAAAAACTTGTCGCATACGAATTATTATGCTTTTCTCACTTGTCACCACGTTGAAATATATCACGGTAATTTTTACCGTGAAATTCACGACAAAAATTACTTTTTAATTCTCTCCGTGTATAGTAAAATTTTAGCTACGTATTTGAAATTTTCTGTAACGTGAGTTAAAAAAAACTTGTCGCATACGAATTATTATGCTTTTCTCACTTGTCACCACATTGAAATATATCACTGTAATTTTTACCGTGAAATTCACGACAAAAATTACTTTTTAATTCTCTCCGTGTAGGGTAGGTAGGTTGGCTCAAACTATGGTATAAGTACGGAGACCAAGTAAAGCTCTTCAAGGGGGGTAGTTGTAGATTCCCTAGTAGAGATTTCCCCAATACTACTAGACTTTGCTATTATAGGGGCAAATCAGTATAAATTGCTTGACTAAAGAATTTGTGGCATAACAATTTTCGAGATGGATTAAATATAATAAAGTATGCGTTTAGTAGACAAGCTGTGATGCCTCGAACCAACACGCATGCAGTGCGTTCATTGGAAAAACGCGGGATCAAACGTGTCAAAATATGCGACAGAATTCTAAGCCTCAAATGTATTGAAATAACACATTTCTTTTTCACAGTGCACACACACGCATGTACGCTTGTCGTTGCAATAATTTGTTATGAGGTACCGTTGAGGCAATTTTAAAGGCCCTGGTTATTTTGCCTTCAATGGCCCTCGGTAGCAAAGTACCGCCCGGTAGCACCGGCCACTGATGACCCATGTGGGGCTTCCAGACTAGGGCCTTAACGAAGTTAGGGACGATTAAGAGGGGTCTGATCAAAGGCGGAACTCAATTTCCGCACGGATAAGAAAGGAAGTAAGTGCAGGTACAAATGTTTTATTATTATTATTTTTTCATTCTCATAATGATAATACAAAAACACGTTAACTGAAATACATAAGATATTATTGTTTATAATATGAGGTAGTTAGTCCGTTCAATTTCATTATTAATCCTTGGCGGTGACACGTTCTGGCTATAACACGCTGGTCACAGAGGGGTCGCAATGACCCCAGCCATGTTTAAACGCTTGCCGCGTTGACCGTATCGTTCCGAATGACTCATAAAAATACAGGACATTAGTTTGAACATTCTAGAATCTGGTATTATTGGTATTACATTTTAATCGAATTTTTAAATGGCAAAAAAAAAATCAGCAACGGTTCAATGCGTGAAAAAAGCCCTTCTTTACTTAAAAAAAATTATAACACTTTCAATTTTCTATTTTTTTTTTCATTAAATTTTAGGGTGATACTCTTGAGATATGATAGTTTGAGAGAAAAAAAAAGCTTCATAGTGGGCGTTTCAAAAAAGGTATTTATTCTTATATCTGAAGAGCCATTTCGGAGTGAAATGAAGAACGTTAATTATGAAAAATGAGCGTTTTATTGTATAAAGTGGCTGCCAACAACTTATAGTAATTTTGGCTTAAAGTTGCGCTTGGGGTCATTTTGACCCCGGGTGACCGCGGAGAGTTAATGTACATAGAATATATATATATTCGTAGCGTCGCGGGGATCGGTAAACGACCCGTAGAAACTGGACCATTCGAGTATCGCGCGCGTTGCCACGAGCAATTAAAGGATTTACCGAAGGGAGCTTCCGGGCGCGCGCTCGGAAATTAGTAGGCGGACAGCGAAGCAAAGTAAACCCTGGAGCTTAGCTTCCTCGTTTCTCGCTGTCCTGGCGCAAGTGTGTACTCGCTCGGTTTTGCGATACATTGCGAATCTCATACATGTATACGAAGAGTGTGTGCGCATACCCCTCGAAATGCACCGGATGTAGGGAGTGCTCGGAAGATCTCCAGCATCTATTCCGGCTTTTTCCTACTTCATAATATATATATATATATATATATATGGACGAGCCCTAAAGGAGCTGTGCATCGCCACCGCCAGTCCTTGTGCTGCCGTTACCACTGCCTAGAGTTCGTCCCAGCTTGACTTACGAGGAAACGTGAGTTTTATCGTCTAACGTGCGGCTTTTCCTTTTGCGGCTGCGATACGAGAGGTCGAGTGTTGCGCGAACTACCGGGCTTGGCTCCTGTTCTCCATCCGTCTTTCTCCACAAAAGTGCCTCTTCTTGAGACTTCTATAGTATACAACCCGCTCTTTGCTCCTCTTTGCCAAAATCTAGCCAGCCCAATTCCCCAATATAGATTCGAGGCCCTTGCGGCAATGGATATTAGCCGCCCCGTTTTCCCGCAAACAAACTTTCATTCCCACTTCAACAAAGGTGCACAGATACGAGCGCGGGGCACGTAGCAGACGACAAGCAAGGCAGATCGGCATCTGTCTCGCTTTTTCTGGTGATGTGACGTTTCGTGTATCGTCTGCTAACGCTTTCCGTCATCTTGGGTGCGCAAGTTCAGAGCGTCAAGCCGCGCGGAACACAAGCGAATGAGCGTGAATTGTCTTTTCGGGTGTCGTCGCCTGTTATTCGTCGCTCTTTCGTCCTTCGTTATTATCTTACTGTCACTCATTGGCATTCTTGCGTTTCTTATTTCTCCTCGATTATACTTGTCGTTTGTCTCATCTTCCCTTACGTCTGCGCATTCTTTCGCTTTTCCGTCGATCCACTCTCAACGACTCTTACATGAAAAATCACTTTGAGTTTCCGCCTTCGAATTTCAAATTTGACCGTGATTATTCATTGAGAGAGCCTGTAATTGTGTTTTATGAAGAAATAAAAATGAATAAAATCAGCAAATACTCAATAGTCCTCAAATTACGATAGACCGAGCGACTTTATCGCGCAATGAAAAAAGAAGATGAAATTTTATTACCAAACTGTCAATAATTTGTCCCTAAATTTTCGAAGATTGGATGTTTTCCGGATTCTATTTCTCATTCGATCACTCCGTCTTGTATAATACTCGGATTGATCTCCAAAAATAAATTACGATAAAAAACGAAACCAGTTGGTACGGGAAGACGAAAACTGATACGAGATGTTATGAGGATTTGAAAAAAAATGAGATCTTCACAGCGTGAGATAGGTACGTATTTTCACTTTTCTATACGGACGGTTTCCGGAAATCCAAAAGGGTTGCAAAGAACCCTCATATTCTTAGAAGGAAAAACAAACTTTGTTTGTTTTTCCTTCTAAGAATATGAGAATACCGGCGTCGTCTAAAGCGTCGAAATTTGAGCGACTTAAAAAAAAATTTACTTATTTATTCATTTTACTTGTGGTCATAGTGAGTGGACAATTCGGGCAGTTCAGGAAGCTGCGAGTACGACGAATTATTTACGTGATAAATATAAAATCATTGTTGCGCTTGATGTTTCCGCGCGAGTTTCAACGTCGTTGGTGCATGCTAAGTCGTTGCAACCCGGCTCGAGCGACTACCGGCTCGCACCAAGCGATCAAAGATGAAATCGATGCTCAGGATGGTTTTTGGAGCTTCAATCGGGTATCCCTAAACGTTTCACTCAATATCGTTCTCGATCGCATCTTATTATTTTCGGTAACAGCGAGTGGACAAGTCGTGCGGTCTTGCGAGTCGCCACTACGACAACAGGGTGGTTATTTATGCGATAAAGATGAAAGCATCGTTTCCCACGACGTTTCCGCACGACTTTGAACGTTGTTCGATCATCCTCGTCATAGCAGTCGTCGATTTCATCTTCGATCAAGCAAGCGATTGCGAATAAGGGCAAGGTGCGTCGTTGAACCGCAGCTCGAGCGACCACCGGCTCGCACCAAGCGCCTAAGATGACATTATCGTTGCCTTCGACGTTTCCGCACAACTTTGAACGTCGTTCGACCATCCCCGTCATAGCGGACGTCAATTTCATCTAGGATCCAGCAAACGATTGCGAATAAGAGCATGGTGCGTTGTTGAAACGCAGCTCGAGCGGCTACCGGCTCGCGACAAACGAACAAAGACGAATTCGATGCACCGAACGGCAATCGGACATCCCTGAAATGATCGACTCAAAGTCGTTCTCGAGAAGTAGCCAGAAGATTCAGACACGCGCAATTTTTTTTTGTACAAGGTGTACAACACAGCAATTGGGTGTTGTTCCATGTCACTCTCTGCTGATTTATTAAGTCTAATATTTTTTTTCAACTACTAGAGAGTTCTAGTATACATGAGAAAACATGTCAGAAGGAGCGAGAAGCATCGGGCGAACGGAATAATTTTTTTGATCGAAAGTGTACCAAACAACGGTGAAACAGCCACACCTCTCATACCGTGATGACTGTTGGCTAGCGATTTTTTTGTAGTACTAGAGAGTTTTGGTACACATAAAAACATCTGTGATAAGTAACAAGATTTTTCAGACGAGCGAAATGATTTTTGTATGGAAGCTTCACCACACAACAATCGAGTCTTTTTTTATTTCACGCTCTGATGATTTATTATGGTGTAATATTTTTTGACAGCACTAAAAAGTTATAGTAAGCATAAAATCATATGCGAGAAGTATCCAGAAGCTCCAGATACCCGAAAATAATTTTATTCAGTGAAGCTCTACCACAAGACAATCGAGCAGTGTCACCTCTCATTCCTTGATGGCTTATTGCGGTCTAGTATTTTTTTTACAATACTAGAGAGTTATAGCATACACAAAAAGGTATCTGAGAAGTAGTCAGAAGATTGAGAGGCGCGAAATCATTTTTTTCATGAAAGTTGTACGGTAGAACAATCGAGCAGTGTCACTTTTCATCCCTCGATGACTTATTGTTTTTTAATATATTTTTTCAAGTGGTAGACAGTTCTAGTACATATAAAAACATGTGTGAGAAGGATAAGAAGCTTCAGACGCGCGATATTATTGTTTTTATCGAAGCTGTATCATACAACATTCGAGAAGTCTCACCTCTCATTCCTTGCGGATTTAATGTTGTCCAATATTTTTTTTTGGAGTACTGGAGAGTACTAGTATACATAAAAACATATGTGAAAAGCAGCCAAAAGATTCAGACATACGCTATTTTTTTTTTTTTTTTGGTAGAAGGTGTACAATACAACAATCGAGTGTTGTTCTATCTCACTCTCTGCTGATTTTTTAAGTCTAATTTTTTTTCGACTATTAGTACATATAAAGACACGTGTGACAAGAAGCCAGAAGCTTCGGACGAACGAAGTAATTTTGTTGATAGAAACTGTACCATACAACGTTCCAGCAATCTCACCACTCATCCCTTGATGACTGATTGCTGTCTAATTTTTTTTTTTGTGTGATCTGCTGTTAGATAGGCGTTATTTCTAGGCACTTTCTGGGTAGGATACTATGGAATTTGTATTGTTCGATGTATTCGAAAAGAGTTCTGGCTCCTAACTGTTGTCAAATAATTTTTAAATAAAATTATCAGCATCTGAACTATGCAAGTGTGATCTGCTGATGGATAGGCGTTAGTTCTAGGGACTTTCTGGGTAGGATACTATGGTATTTGTTTCGCATGATATATTCGAAAAGAGTTCTGGCTTCTTACTGTTGTCAAATAATTGTAAACAAATTTTATCAGCATCTTAACTATGCAAGTGTGATCTGCTGATGGATAGGCGTTAGTTCTGGGTACTTTCTGGGTAGTATACTATGGGATTTGTATTGTTCGATGTATTCGAAAAGAGTTCTGGCTCCTAACTGTTGTCAAATAATTGTAAAAAAAAATTATCAGCATCTGAACTATGCAAGTGTGATCTGCTGATAGATAGGCGTTATTTCTAGGTACTTTCTGGGTAGTATACTATGGGATTTATATTGTTCGATGTATTCGAAAAGAGTTCTGGCTCCTAACTGTTGTCAAATAATTGTAAAAAAAATTTATCAGCATCTTAAATATGCAAGTGTGATCTGCTGATGGATAGGCGTTAGTTCTAGGTACTTTCTGGGTAGGATACTATGGTATTTGTTTCGTATGATGTATTCGAAAAGAGTTCTGGCTTCTAACTGTTGTCAAATAATTGTAAAAAAAATTTATCAGCATCTTAACTATGCAAGTGTGATCTGCTGATGGATAGGCGTTAGTTCTAGGTACTTTCTGGGTAGGATACTATGGAATTTGTATTGTTCGATGTATTCGAAAAGAGTTCTGGCTCCTAACTGTTAGCAAATAATTGTAAAAAAAAATTATCAGCATCTGAACTATGCAAGTGTGATCTGCTGATAGATAGGCGTTATTTCTAGGTCCTTTCTGGGTAGGATACTATGGAATTTGTATTGTTCGATGTATTCGAAAAGAGTTCTGGCTCCTAACTGTTTTCAAATAATTTTAAAATAAAATTATCAGCATCTGAACTATGCAAGTGTGATCTGCTGATGGATAGGCGTTGGTTCTAGGGACTTTCTGGGTAGGATACTCTGGTATTTGTTTCGCATGATATATTCGAAAAGAGTTCTGGCTTCTTACTGTTGTCAAATAATTGTAAACAAATTTTATCAGCATCTTAACTATGCAAGTGTGATCTGCTGATGGATAGGCGTTAGTTCTGGGTACTTTCTGGGTAGTATACTATGGGATTTGTATTGTTCGATGTATTCGAAAAGAGTTCTGGCTCCTAACTGTTGTCAAATAATTGTAAAAAAAAATTATCAGCATCTGAACTATGCAAGTGTGATCTGCTGATAGATAGGCGTTATTTCTAGGTACTTTCTGGGTAGTATACTATGGGATTTATATTGTTCGATGTATTAGAAAAGAGTTCTGGCTCCTAACTGTTGTCAAATAATTGTAAAAAAAATTTATCAGCATCTTAACTATGCAAGTGTGATCTGCTGATGGATAGGCGTTAGTTCTAGGTACTTTCTGGGTAGGATACTATGGAATTTGTATTGTTCGATGTATTCGAAAAGAGTTCTGGCTCCTAACTGTTAGCAAATAATTGTAAAAAAAAATTATCAGCATCTGAACTATGCAAGTGTGATCTGCTGATAGATAGGCGTTATTTCTAGGTCCTTTCTGGGTAGGATACTATGGAATTTGTATTGTTCGATGTATTCGAAAAGAGTTCTGGCTCCTAACTGTTTTCAAATAATTTTAAAATAAAATTATCAGCATCTGAACTATGCAAGTGTGATCTGCTGATGGATAGGCGTTGGTTCTAGGGACTTTCTGGGTAGGATACTCTGGTATTTGTTTCGCATGATATATTCGAAAAGAGTTCTGGCTTCTTACTGTTGTCAAATAATTGTAAACAAATTTTATCAGCATCTTAACTATGCAAGTGTGATCTGCTGATGGATAGGCGTTAGTTCTGGGTACTTTCTGGGTAGTATACTATGGGATTTGTATTGTTCGATGTATTCGAAAAGAGTTCTGGCTCCTAACTGTTGTCAAATAATTGTAAAAAAAAATTATCAGCATCTGAACTATGCAAGTGTGATCTGCTGATAGATAGGCGTTATTTCTAGGTACTTTCTGGGTAGTATACTATGGGATTTATATTGTTCGATGTATTCGAAAAGAGTTCTGGCTCCTAACTGTTGTCAAATAATTGTAAAAAAAATTTATCAGCATCTTAACTATGCAAGTGTGATCTGCTGATGGATAGGCGTTAGTTCTAGGTACTTTCTGGGTAGGATACTATGGTATTTGTTTCGTATGATGTATTCGAAAAGAGTTCTGGCTTCTAACTGTTGTCAAATAATTGTAAAAAAAATTTATCAGCATCTTAACTATGCAAGTGTGATCTGCTGATGGATAGGCGTTAGTTCTAGGTACTTTCTGGGTAGGATACTATGGAATTTGTATTGTTCGATGTATTCGAAAAGAGTTCTGGCTCCTAACTGTTAGCAAATAATTGTAAAAAAAAATTATCAGCATCTGAACTATGCAAGTGTGATCTGCTGATAGATAGGCGTTATTTCTAGGTCCTTTCTGGGTAGGATACTATGGAATTTGTATTGTTCGATGTATTCGAAAAGAGTTCTGGCTCCTAACTGTTTTCAAATAATTTTAAAATAAAATTATCAGCATCTGAACTATGCAAGTGTGATCTGCTGATGGATAGGCGTTGGTTCTAGGGACTTTCTGGGTAGGATACTCTGGTATTTGTTTCGCATGATATATTCGAAAAGAGTTCTGGCTTCTTACTGTTGTCAAATAATTGTAAACAAATTTTATCAGCATCTTAACTATGCAAGTGTGATCTGCTGATGGATAGGCGTTAGTTCTGGGTACTTTCTGGGTAGTATACTATGGGATTTGTATTGTTCGATGTATTCGAAAAGAGTTCTGGCTCCTAACTGTTGTCAAATAATTGTAAAAAAAAATTATCAGCATCTGAACTATGCAAGTGTGATCTGCTGATAGATAGGCGTTATTTCTAGGTACTTTCTGGGTAGTATACTATGGGATTTATATTGTTCGATGTATTCGAAAAGAGTTCTGGCTCCTAACTGTTGTCAAATAATTGTAAAAAAAATTTATCAGCATCTTAACTATGCAAGTGTGATCTGCTGATGGATAGGCGTTAGTTCTAGGTACTTTCTGGGTAGGATACTATGGAATTTGTATTGTTCGATGTATTCGAAAAGAGTTCTGGCTCCTAACTGTTAGCAAATAATTGTAAAAAAAAATTATCAGCATCTGAACTATGCAAGTGTGATCTGCTGATAGATAGGCGTTATTTTTAGGTCCTTTCTGGGTAGGATACTATGGAATTTGTATTGTTCGATGTATTCGAAAAGAGTTCTGGCTCCTAACTGTTTTCAAATAATTTTAAAATAAAATTATCAGCATCTGAACTATGCAAGTGTGATCTGCTGATGGATAGGCGTTGGTTCTAGGGACTTTCTGGGTAGGATACTCTGGTATTTGTTTCGCATGATATATTCGAAAAGAGTTCTGGCTTCTTACTGTTGTCAAATAATTGTAAACAAATTTTATCAGCATCTTAACTATGCAAGTGTGATCTGCTGATGGATAGGCGTTAGTTCTGGGTACTTTCTGGGTAGTATACTATGGGATTTGTATTGTTCGATGTATTCGAAAAGAGTTCTGGCTCCTAACTGTTGTCAAATAATTGTAAAAAAAAATTATCAGCATCTGAACTATGCAAGTGTGATCTGCTGATAGATAGGCGTTATTTCTAGGTACATTCTGGGTAGTATACTATGGGATTTATATTGTTCGATGTATTCGAAAAGAGTTCTGGCTCCTAACTGTTGTCAAATAATTGTAAAAAAAATTTATCAGCATCTTAACTATGCAAGTGTGATCTGCTGATGGATAGGCGTTAGTTCTAGGTACTTTCTGGGTAGGATACTATGGTATTTGTTTCGTATGATGTATTCGAAAAGAGTTCTGGCTTCTAATTGTTGTCAAATAATTGTAAAAAAAATTTATCATCATCTTAACTATGCAAGTGTGATCTGCTGATGGATAGGCGTTAGTTCTAGGTACTTTCTGGGTAGGATACTATGGAATTTGTATTGTTCGATGTATTCGAAAAGAGTTCTGGCTCCTAACTGTTAGCAAATAATTGTAAAAAAAAATTATCAGCATCTGAACTGTGCAAGTGTGATCTGCTGATAGATAGGCGTTATTTCTAGGTCCTTTCTGGGTAGGATACTATGGAATTCGTATTGTTCGATGTATTCGAAAAGAGTTCTGGCTCCTAACTGTTTTCAAATAATTTTAAAATAAAATTATCAGCATCTGAACTATGCAAGTGTGATCTGCTGATGGATAGGCGTTGGTTCTAGGGACTTTCTGGGTAGGATACTCTGGTATTTGTTTCGCATGATATATTCGAAAAGAGTTCTGGCTTCTTACTGTTGTCAAATAATTGTAAACAAATTTTATCAGCATCTTAACTATGCAAGTGTGATCTGCTGATGGATAGGCGTTAGTTCTGGGTACTTTCTGGGTAGTATACTATGGGATTTGTATTGTTCGATGTATTCGAAAAGAGTTCTGGCTCCTAACTGTTGTCAAATAATTGTAAAAAAAAATTATCAGCATCTGAACTATGCAAGTGTGATCTGCTGATAGATAGGCGTTATTTCTAGGTACTTTCTGGGTAGTATACTATGGGATTTATATTGTTCGATGTATTCGAAAAGAGTTCTGGCTCCTAACTGTTGTCAAATAATTGTAAAAAAAAATTATCAGCATCTTAACTATGCAAGTGTGATCTGCTGATGGATAGGCGTTAGTTCTAGGTACTTTCTGGGTAGGATACTATGGTATTTGTTTCGTATGATGTATTCGAAAAGAGTTCTGGCTTCTAACTGTTGTCAAATAATTGTAAAAAAAATTTATCAGCATCTTAACTATGCAAGTGTGATCTGCTGATGGATAGGCGTTAGTTCTAGGTACTTTCTGGGTAGGATACTATGGAATTTGTATTGTTC
Source organism: Ophion ventricosus (assembly GCA_963932345.1). NCBI lineage: Eukaryota > Metazoa > Arthropoda > Insecta > Hymenoptera > Ichneumonidae > Ophion > Ophion ventricosus. The sequence goes on along the minus strand of OZ010715.1, from coordinate 28,592,492 downwards.
GATGTATTCGAAAAGAGTTCTGGCTCCTAACTGTTAGCAAATAATTGTAAAAAAAAATTATCAGCATCTGAACTATGCAAGTGTGATCTGCTGATAGATAGGCGTTATTTCTAGGTCCTTTCTGGGTAGGATACTATGGAATTTGTATTGTTCGATGTATTCGACAAGAGTTCTGGCTCCTAACTGTTTTCAAATAATTTTAAAATAAAATTATCAGCATCTGAACTATGCAAGTGTGATCTGCTGATGGATAGGCGTTGGTTCTAGGGACTTTCTGGGTAGGATACTCTGGTATTTGTTTCGCATGATATATTCGAAAAGAGTTCTGGCTTCTTACTGTTGTCAAATAATTGTAAACAAATTTTATCAGCATCTTAACTATGCAAGTGTGATCTGCTGATGGATAGGCGTTAGTTCTGGGTACTTTCTGGGTAGTATACTATGGGATTTGTATTGTTCGATGTATTCGAAAAGAGTTCTGGCTCCTAACTGTTGTCAAATAATTGTAAAAAAAAATTATCAGCATCTGAACTATGCAAGTGTGATCTGCTGATAGATAGGCGTTATTTCTAGGTACTTTCTGGGTAGTATACTATGGGATTTATATTGTTCGATGTATTCGAAAAGAGTTCTGGCTCCTAACTGTTGTCAAATAATTGTAAACAAAAATTATCAGCATCTTAACTATGCAAGTGTGATCTGCTGATGGATAGGCGTTAGTTCTAGGTACTTTCTGGGTAGGATACTATGGTATTTGTTTCGTATGATGTATTCGACAAGAGTTCTGGCTTCTAACTGTTGTCAAATAATTGTAAAAAAAATGTATCAGCATCTTAACTATGCAAGTGTGATCTGCTGATGGATAGGCGTTAGTTCTAGGTACTTTCTGGGTAGGATACTATGGAATTTGTATTGTTCGATGTATTCGAAAAGAGTTCTGGCTCCTAACTGTTAGCAAATAATTGTAAAAAAAAATTATCAGCATCTGAACTATGCAAGTGTGATCTGCTGATAGATAGGCGTTATTTCTAGGTCCTTTCTGGGTAGGATACTATGGAATTTGTATTGTTCGATGTATTCGAAAAGAGTTCTGGCTCCTAACTGTTTTCAAATAATTTTAAAATAAAATTATCAGCATCTGAACTATGCAAGTGTGATCTGCTGATGGATAGGCGTTGGTTCTAGGGACTTTCTGGGTAGGATACTCTGGTATTTGTTTCGCATGATATATTCGAAAAGAGTTCTGGCTTCTTACTGTTGTCAAATAATTGTAAACAAATTTTATCAGCATCTTAACTATGCAAGTGTGATCTGCTGATGGATAGGCGTTAGTTCTGGGTACTTTCTGGGTAGTATACTATGGGATTTGTATTGTTCGATGTATTCGAAAAGAGTTCTGGCTCCTAACTGTTGTCAAATAATTGTAAAAAAAAATTATCAGCATCTGAACTATGCAAGTGTGATCTGCTGATAGATAGGCGTTATTTCTAGGTACTTTCTGGGTAGTATACTATGGGATTTATATTGTTCGATGTATTCGAAAAGAGTTCTGGCTCCTAACTGTTGTCAAATAATTGTAAAAAAAATTTATCAGCATCTTAACTATGCAAGTGTGATCTGCTGATGGATAGGCGTTAGTTCTAGGTACTTTCTGGGTAGGATACTATGGAATTTGTATTGTTCGATGTATTCGAAAAGAGTTCTGGCTCCTAACTGTTAGCAAATAATTGTAAAAAAAAATTATCAGCATCTGAACTATGCAAGTGTGATCTGCTGATAGATAGGCGTTATTTCTAGGTCCTTTCTGGGTAGGATACTATGGAATTTGTATTGTTCGATGTATTCGAAAAGAGTTCTGGCTCCTAACTGTTTTCAAATAATTTTAAAATAAAATTATCAGCATCTGAACTATGCAAGTGTGATCTGCTGATGGATAGGCGTTGGTTCTAGGGACTTTCTGGGTAGGATACTCTGGTATTTGTTTCGCATGATATATTCGAAAAGAGTTCTGGCTTCTTACTGTTGTCAAATAATTGTAAACAAATTTTATCAGCATCTTAACTATGCAAGTGTGATCTGCTGATGGATAGGCGTTAGTTCTGGGTACTTTCTGGGTAGTATACTATGGGATTTGTATTGTTCGATGTATTCGAAAAGAGTTCTGGCTCCTAACTGTTGTCAAATAATTGTAAAAAAAAATTATCAGCATCTGAACTATGCAAGTGTGATCTGCTGATAGATACGCGTTATTTCTAGGTACTTTCTGGGTAGTATACTATGGGATTTATATTGTTCGATGTATTCGAAAAGAGTTCTGGCTCCTAACTGTTGTCAAATAATTGTAAAAAAAAATTATCAGCATCTTAACTATGCAAGTGTGATCTGCTGATGGATAGGCGTTAGTTCTAGGTACTTTCTGGGTAGGATACTATGGTATTTGTTTCGTATGATGTATTCGAAAAGAGTTCTGGCTTCTAACTGTTGTCAAATAATTGTAAAAAAAAATTATCAGCATCTTAACTATGCAAGTGTGATCTGCTGATGGATAGGCGTTAGTTCTAGGTACTTTCTGGGTAGGATACTATGGAATTTGTATTGTTCGATGTATTCGAAAAGAGTTCTGGCTCCTAACTGTTAGCAAATAATTGTAAAAAAAAATTATCAGCATCTGAACTATGCAAGTGTGATCTGCTGATAGATAGGCGTTATTTCTAGGTCCTTTCTGGGTAGGATACTATGGAATTTGTATTGTTCGATGTATTCGAAAAGAGTTCTGGCTCCTAACTGTTTTCAAATAATTTTAAAATAAAATTATCAGCATCTGAACTATGCAAGTGTGATCTGCTGATGGATAGGCGTTGGTTCTAGGGACTTTCTGGGTAGGATACTCTGGTATTTGTTTCGCATGATATATTCGAAAAGAGTTCTGGCTTCTTACTGTTGTCAAATAATTGTAAACAAATTTTATCAGCATCTTAACTATGCAAGTGTGATCTGCTGATGGATAGGCGTTAGTTCTGGGTACTTTCTGGGTAGTATACTATGGGATTTGTATTGTTCGATGTATTCGAAAAGAGTTCTGGCTCCTAACTGTTGTCAAATAATTGTAAAAAAAAATTATCAGCATCTGAACTATGCAAGTGTGATCTGCTGATAGATAGGCGTTATTTCTAGGTACTTTCTGGGTAGTATACTATGGGATTTATATTGTTCGATGTATTCGAAAAGAGTTCTGGCTCCTAACTGTTGTCAAATAATTGTAAAAAAAAATTATCAGCATCTTAACTATGCAAGTGTGATCTGCTGATGGATAGGCGTTAGTTCTAGGTACTTTCTGGGTAGGATACTATGGTATTTGTTTCGTATGATGTATTCGAAAAGAGTTCTGGCTTCTAACTGTTGTCAAATAATTGTAAAAAAAATTTATCAGCATCTTAACTATGCAAGTGTGATCTGCTGATGGATAGGCGTTAGTTCTAGGTACTTTCTGGGTAGGATACTATGGAATTTGTATTGTTCGATGTATTCGAAAAGAGTTCTGGCTCCTAACTGTTAGCAAATAATTTTAAAATAAAATTATCAGCATCTGAACTATGCAAGTGTGATCTGCTGATGGATAGGCGTTGGTTCTAGGGACTTTCTGGGTAGGATACTCTGGTATTTGTTTCGCATGATATATTCGAAAAGAGTTCTGGCTTCTTACTGTTGTCAAATAATTGTAAACAAATTTTCATCAGCATCTTAACTATGCAAGTGTGATCTGCTGATGGATAGGCGTTATTTCTAGGTCCTTTCTGGGTAGGATACTATGGAATTTGTATTGTTCGATGTATTCGAAAAGAGTTCTGGCTCCTAACTGTTTTCAAATAATTTTAAAATAAAATTATCAGCATCTGAACTATGCAAGTGTGATCTGCTGATGGATAGGCGTTGGTTCTAGGGACTTTCTGGGTAGGATACTCTGGTATTTGTTTCGCATGATATATTCGAAAAGAGTTCTGGCTTCTTACTGTTGTCAAATAATTGTAAACAAATTTTATCAGCATCTTAACCATGCAAGTGTGATCTGCTGATGGATAGGCGTTAGTTCTAGGTACTTTCTGGGTAGTATAAGATGGGATTTGTATTGTTCGATGTATTCGAAAAGAGTTCTGGCTTCTAACTGTTGTCAAACAATTGTAAAAAAAATTTATCAGCATCTTAACTATGCAAGTGTGATCTGCTGATGGATAGGCGTTAGTTCTAGGTACTTTCTGGGTAGGATACTATGGAATTTGTATTGTTCGATGTATTCGGAAAGAGTTCTGGCTCCTAACTGTTAGCAAATAATTGTAAAAAAAAATTATCAGCATCTGAACTATGCAAGTGTGATCTGCTGATAGATAGGCGTTATTTCTAGATACTTTCTGGGTAGGATACTATGGAATTTGTATTGTTCGATGTATTCGAAAAGAGTTCTGGCTTCTAACTGTTGTCAAATAATTGTAAAAAAAATTTATCACAACAATACAAATCCCATAGTATACTACCCAGAAAGTACCTAGAAATAACGCCTATCTATCAGCAGATCACACTTGCATAGTTCAGATGCTGATAATTTGTTTTTATAATTATTTGACAACAGTTAGGAGGCAGAACTCTTTTGGAATAGATCGAACAATACAAATTCCATAGTATCCTACCCAGAAAGTACCTAGAACTAACGCCTCCCCACCAGCAGATCACACTTGCACAGTTAAGATGCTGATACATTTTTTTTACAATTATTTGACAACAGTTAGAAGCCAGAACTCTTTTCGAATACATCGAACAATACAAATCCCATAGTATACTACCCAGAAAGTACCTAGAACTAACGCCTATCCATCAGCAGATCACACTTGCATAGTTAAGATGCTGATAAAATTTGTTTACAATTATTTGACAACAGTAAGAAGCCAGAACTCTTTTCAAATATATCATGCGAAACAAATACCATAGTATCCTACCCAGAAAGTCCCTAGAACTAACGCCTATCCATCAGCAGATCACACTTGCATAGTTCAGATGCTGATAATTTTATTTAAAAATTATTTGAGAACAGTTAGGAGCCAGAACTCTTTTCGAATACGTCGAACAATACAAATTCCATAGTATCCTACCCAGAAAGTACCTAGAACTAACGCCTATCCATCAGCAGATCACACTTGCATAGTTAAGATGCTGATAAATTTTGTTTACAATTGTTTGACAACAGTTCAAATATCATGCGAAACAAATACCAGAGTATCCTACCCAGAAAGTCCCTAGAACCAACGCCTATCCATCAGCAGATCACACTTGCATAGTTCAGACGCTGATAATTTTATTTTAAAATTATTTGAAAACAGTTAGGAGCCAGAACTCTTTTCGAATACATCGAACAATACAAATTCCATAGTATCCTACCCAGAAAGGAACTAGAAATAACGCCTATCTATCAGCAGATCACACTTGCATAGTTCAGATGCTGATAATTTTTTTTTACAATTATTTGCTAACAGTCAGGAGCCAGAACTCTTTTGAAATACATCGAACAATACAAATTCCATAGTATCCTACCCAGAAAGTACCTAGAACTAACGCCTATCCATCAGCAGATCACACTTGCATAGTTAAGATGCTGATAAATTTTTTTTACAATTATTTGACAACAGTTAGAAGCCAGAACTCTTTTCGAATACATCGAACAATACAAATCCCATAGTATACTACCCAGAAAGTACCTAGAAATAACGCCTATCTATCAGCAGATCACACTTGCATAGTTCAGATGCTGATAATTTTTTTTTACAATTATTTGACAACAGTTAGGAGCCAGAACTCTTTTCGAATACATCGAACAATACAAATCCCATAGTATACTACCCAGAAAGTACCTAGAACTAACGCCTATCCATCAGCAGATCACACTTGCATAGTTAAGATGCTGATAAAATTTGTTTACAATTATTTGACAACAGTAAGAAGCCAGAACTCTTTTCGAATATATCATGCGAAACAAATACCATAGTATCCTACCCAGAAAGTCCCTAGAACTAACGCCTATCCATCAGCAGATCACACTTGCATAGTTCAGATGCTGATAATTTTATTTAAAAATTATTTGACAACAGTTAGGAGCCAGAACTCTTTTCGAATACATCGAACAATACAAATTCCATAGTATCCTACCCAGAAAGTACCTAGAACTAACGCCTATCCATCAGCAGATCACACTTGCATAGTTAAGATGCTGATAAATTTTTTTTACAATTATTTGACAACAGTTAGAAGCCAGAACTCTTTTCGAATACATCGAACAATACAAATCCCATAGTATACTACCCAGAAAGTACCTAGAAATAACGCCTATCTATCAGCAGATCACACTTGCATAGTTCAGATGCTGATAATTTTTTTTTACAATTATTTGACAACAGTTAGAAGCCAGAACTCTTTTCGAATACATCATACGAAACAAATACCATAGTATCCTACCCAGAAAGTACCTAGAACTAACGCCTATCCATCAGCAGATCACACTTGCATAGTTAAGATGCTGATAAATTTTTTTTACAATTATTTGACAACAGTTAGAAGCCAGAACTCTTTTCGAATACATCGAACAATATAAATCCCATAGTATACTACCCAGAAAGTACCTAGAAATAACGCCTATCTATCAGCAGATCACACTTGCATAGTTCAGATGCTGATAATTTTTTTTTACAATTATTTGGCAACAGTTAGGAGCCAGAACTCTTTTTGAATACATCGAACAATACAAATTCCATAGTATCCTACCCAGAAAGTACCTAGAACTAACGCCTCTCCACCAGCAGATCACACTTGCACAGTTAAGATGCTGATACATTTTTTTTACAATTATTTGACAACAGTTAGAAGCCAGAACTCTTTTCGAATACATCGAACAATACAAATCCCATAGTATACTACCCAGAAAGTACCTAGAAATAACGCCTATCTATCAGCAGATCACACTTGCATAGTTCAGATGCTGATAATTTTTTTTTACAATTATTTGACAACAGTTAGGAGCCAGAACTCTTTTCAAATACATCGAACAATACAAATCCCATAGTATACTACCCAGAAAGTACCTACAACTAACGCCTATCCATCAGCAGATCACACTTGCATAGTTAAGATGCTGATAAAATTTGTTTACAATTATTTGACAACAGTAAGAAGCCAGAATTCTTTTCGAATATATCATGCGAAACAAATACCATAGTATCCTACCCAAAAAGTCCCTAGAACTAACGCCTATCCATCAGCAGATCACACTTGCATAGTTCAGATGCTGATAATTTTATTTTAAAATTATTTGACAACAGGTAGGAGCCAGAACTCTTTTCGAATACATCGAACAATACAAATTCCATAGTATCCTACCCAGAAAGTACCTAAAAAATAACGCCTATCTATCAGCAGATCACACTTGCATAGTTCAGATGCTGATAATTTTTTTTTACAATTATTTGCTAACAGTTAGGAGCCAGAACTCTTTTCGAATACATCGAACAATACAAATTCTATAGTATCCTACCCAGAAAGTACCTAGAACTAACGCCTATCCATCAGCAGATCACACTTGCATAGTTAAGATGCTGATAAATTTTTTTTACAATTATTTGACAACAGTTAGAAGCCAGAACTCTTTTCGAATACATCGAACAATACAAATCCCATAGTATACTACCCAGAAAGTACCTAGAAATAACGCCTATCTATCAGCAGATCACACTTGCATAGTTCAGATGCTGATAATTTTTTTTTACAATTATTTGACAACAGTTAGGAGCCAGAACTCTTTTCGAATACATCGAACAATACAAATTCCATAGTATCCTACCCAGAAAGTACCTAGAACTAACGCCTATCCACCAGCAGATCACACTTGCATAGTTAATATGCTGATAAATTTTTTTTACAATTATTTGACAACAGTTAGAAGCCAGAACTCTTTTCGAATACATCGAACAATACAAATCCCATAGTATACTACCCAGAAAGTACCTAGAAATAACGCCTATCTATCAGCAGATCACACTTGCATAGTTCAGATGCTGATAATTTCTTTTTACAATTATTTGACAACAGTTAGGAGCCAGAACTCTTTTCGAATACATCGAACAATACAAATTCCATAGTATCCTACCCAGAAAGTACCTAAAAAATAACGCCTATCTATCAGCAGATCACATTTGCATAGTTCAGATGCTGATAATTTTTTTTTACAATTATTTGCTAACAGTTAGGAGCCAGAACTCTTTTCGAATACATCGAACAATACAAATTCTATAGTATCCTACCCAGAAAGTACCTAGAACTAACGCCTATCCATCAGCAGATCACACTTAAATAGTTAAGATGCTGATACATTTTTTTTACAATTATTTGACAACAGTTAGAAGCCAGAACTCTTTTCGAATACACCGGACAATACAAATCCCATAGTATACTACCCAGAAAGTACCTAGAAATAACGCCTATCTATCAGCAGATCACACTTGCATAGTTCAGATGCTGATAAATTTTTTTTACAATTATTTGACAACGGTTAGAAGCCAGAACTCTTTTCGAATACATCGAACAATACAAATCCCATAGTATACTACCCAGAAAGTACCTAGAAATAACGCCTATCTATCAGCAGATCACACTTGCATAGTTCAGATGCTGATCATTTTTTTTTACAATTATTTGACAACAGTTAGGAGCCAGAACTCTTTTCGAATACATCGAACAATACAAATTCCATAGTATCCTACCCAGAAAGTACCTAGAACTAACGCCTATCCACCAGCAGATCACACTTGCATAGTTAAGATGCTGATAAATTTTTTTTACAATTATTTGACAACAGTTAGAAGCCAGAACTCTTTTCGAATACATCGAACAATACAAATCCCATAGTATGCTACCCAGAAAGTACCTAGAAATAACGCCTATCTATCAGCAGATCACACTTGCATAGTTCAGATGCTGATAATTTTTTTTTACAATTATTTGACAACAGTTAGGAGCCAGAACTCTTTTCGAATACATCGAACAATATAAATTCCATAGTATCCTACCCAGAAAGTACCTAGAACTAACGCCTATCCACCAGCAGATCACACTTGCATAGTTAAGATGCTGATAAATTTTTTTTATAATTATTTGACAACAGTTAGAAGCCAGAACTCTTTTCGAATACATCGTACAATACAAATTCCATAGTATCCTACCCAGAAAGTACCTAGAACTAACGCCTATCCATCAGCAGATCACACTTGCATAGTTAAGATGCTGATAAATTTTTTTTACAATTATTTGACAACAGTTAGAAGCCAGAACTCTTTTCGAATACATCATACGAAACAAATACCATAGTATCCTACCCAGAAAGTACCTAGAACTAACGCCTATCCATCAGCAGATCACACTTGCATAGTTAAGATGCTGATAAATTTTTTTTACAATTATTTGACAATAGTTAGAAGCCAGAACTCTTTTCGAATACATCGAACAATACAAATCCCATAGTATACTACCCAGAAAGTACCTAGAAATAACGCCTATCTATCAGCAGATCACACTTGCATAGTTCAGATGCTGATAATTTTTTTTTACAATTATTTGACAACAGTTAGGAGCCAGAACTCTTTTCGAATACATCGAACAATACAAATTCCATAGTATCCTACCCAGAAAGTACCTAAAAAAAAACGCCTATCTATCAGCAGATCACACTTGCATAGTTCAGATGCTGATAATTTTTTTTTACAATTATTTGCTAACAGTTAGGAGCCAGAACTGTTTTCGAATACATCGAACAATACAAATTCTATAGTATCCTACCCAGAAAGTACCTAGAACTAACGCCTATCCATCAGCAGATCACACTTGCATAGTTAAGATGCTGATAAATTTTTTTTACAATTATTTGACAACAGTTAGAAGCCAGAACTCTTTTCGAATACACCGGACAATACAAATCCCATAGTATACTACCCAGAAAGTACCTAGAAATAACGCCTATCTATCAGCAGATCACACTTGCATAGTTCAGATGCTGATAAATTTTTTTTACAATTATTTGACAACAGTTAGAAGCCAGAACTCTTTTCGAATACATCGAACAATACAAATCCCATAGTATACTACCCAGAAAGTACCTAGAAATAACGCCTATCCATCAGCAGATCACACTTGCATAGTTCAGATGCTGATAATTTTTTTTTACAATTATTTGACAACAGTTAGGAGCCAGAACTCTTCTCGAATACATCGAACAATACAAATTCCATAGTATCCTACCCAGAAAGTACCTAGAACTAACGCCTATCCACCAGCAGATCACACTTGCATAGTTAAGATGCTGATAAATTTTTTTTACAATTATTTGACAACAGTTAGAAGCCAGAACTCTTTTCGAATACATCGAACAATACAAATCCCATAGTATGCTACCCAGAAAGTACCTAGAAATAACGCCTATCTATCAGCAGATCACACTTGCATACTTCAGATGCTGATAATTTTTTTTTACAATTATTTGACAACAGTTAGGAGCCAGAACTCTTTTCGAATACATCGAACAATATAAATTCCATAGTATCCTACCCAGAAAGTACCTAGAACTAACGCCTATCCACCAGCAGATCACACTTGCATAGTTAAGATGCTGATAAATTTTTTTTATAATTATTTGACAACAGTTAGAAGCCAGAACTCTTTTCGAATACATCGTACAATACAAATTCCATAGTATCCTACCCAGAAAGTACCTAGAACTAACGCCTATCCATCAGCAGATCACACTTGCATAGTTAAGATGCTGATAAATTTTTTTTACAATTATTTGACAACAGTTAGAAGCCAGAACTCTTTTCGAATACATCATACGAAACAAATACCATAGTATCCTACCCAGAAAGTACCTAGAACTAACGCCTATCCATCAGCAGATCACGCTTGCATAGTTAAGATGCTGATAAATTTTTTTTACAATTATTTGACAACAGTTAGAAGCCAGAACTCTTTTCGAATACATCGAACAATACAAATCCCATAGTATACTACCCAGAAAGTACCTAGAAATAACGCCTATCTATCAGCAGATCACACTTGCATAGTTCAGATGCTGATAATTTTTTTTTACAATTATTTGACAACAGTTAGGAGCCAGAACTCTTTTCGAATACATCGAACAATACAAATTCCATAGTATCCTACCCAGAAAGTACCTAAAAAATAACGCCTATCTATCAGCAGATCACACTTGCATAGTTCAGATGCTGATAATTTTTTTTTACAATTATTTGCTAACAGTTAGGAGCCAGAACTCTTTTCGAATACATCGAACAATACAAATTCTATAGTATCCTACCCAGAAAGTACCTAGAACTAACGCTTATCCATCAGCAGATCACACTTGCATAGTTAAGATGCTGATAAATTTTTTTTACAATTATTTGACAACAGTTAGAAGCCAGAACTCTTTTCGAATACACCGGACAATACAAATCCCATAGTATACTACCCAGAAAGTACCTAGAAATAACGCCTATCTATCAGCAGATCACACTTGCATAGTTCAGATGCTGATAAATTTTTTTTACAATTATTTGACAACAGTTAGAAGCTAGAACTCTTTTCGAATACATCGAACAATACAAATCCCATAGTATACTACCCAGAAAGTACCTAGAAATAACGCCTATCTATCAGCAGATCACACTTGCATAGTTCAGATGCTGATAATTTTTTTTTACAATTATTTGACAACAGTTAGGAGCCAGAACTCTTTTCGAATACATCGAACAATACAAATTCCATAGTATCCTACCCAGAAAGTACCTAAAAAATAACGCCTATCTATCAGCAGATCACACTTGCATAGTTCAGATGCTGATAATTTTTTTTTACAATTATTTGCTAACAGTTAGGAGCCAGAACTCTTTTCGAATACATCGAACAATACAAATTCTATAGTATCCTACCCAGAAAGTACCTAGAACTAACGCCTATCCATCAGCAGATCACACTTGCATAGTTAAGATGCTGATAAATTTTTTTTACAATTATTTGACAACAGTTAGAAGCCAGAACTCTTTTCGAATACACCGGACAATACAAATCCCATAGTATACTACCCAGAAAGTACCTAGAAATAACGCCTATCTATCAGCAGATCACACTTGCATAGTTCAGATGCTGATAAATTTTTTTTACAATTATTTGACAACAGTTAGAAGCCAGAACTCTTTTCGAATACATCGAACAATACAAATCCCATAGTATACTACCCAGAAAGTACCTAGAAATAACGCCTATCTATCAGCAGATCACACTTGCATAGTTCAGATGCTGATAATTTTTTTTTACAATTATTTGACAACAGTTAGGAGCCAGAACTCTTTTCGAATACATCGAACAATACAAATTCCATAGTATCCTACCCAGAAAGTATCTAGAACTAACGCCTATCCACCAGCAGATCACACTTGCATGGTTAAGATGCTGATAAATTTTTTTTACAATTATTTGACAACAGTTAGAAGCCAGAACTCTTTTCGAATACATCGAACAATACAAATCCCATAGTATGCTACCCAGAAAGTACCTAGAAATAACGCCTATCTATCAGCAGATCACACTTGCATAGTTCAGATGCTGATAATTTTTTTTTACAATTATTTGACAACAGTTAGGAGCCAGAACTCTTTTCGAATACATCGAACAATATAAATTCCATAGTATCCTACCCACAGAGTACCTAGAACTAACGCCTATCCACCAGCAGATCACACTTGCATAGTTAAGATGCTGATAAATTTTTTTTATAATTATTTGACAACAGTTAGAAGCCAGAACTCTTTTCGAATACATCGTACAATACAAATTCCATAGTATCCTACCCAGAAAGTACCTAGAACTAACGCCTATCCATCAGCAGATCACACTTGCATAGTTAAGATGCTGATAAATTTTTTTTACAATTATTTGACAACAGTTAGAAGCCAGAACTCTTTTCGAATACATCATACGAAACAAATACCATAGTATCCTACCCAGAAAGTACCTAGAACTAACGCCTATCCATCAGCAGATCACACTTGCATAGTTAAGATGCTGATAAATTTTTTTTACAATTATTTGACAATAGTTAGAAGCCAGAACTCTTTTCGAATACATCGAACAATACAAATCCCATAGTATACTACCCAGAAAGTACCTAGAAATAACGCCTATCTATCAGCAGATCACACTTGCATAGTTCAGATGCTGATAATTTTTTTTTACAATTATTTGACAACAGTTAGGAGCCAGAACTCTTTTCGAATACATCGAACAATACAAATTCCATAGTATCCTACCCAGAAAGTACCTAAAAAATAACGCCTATCTATCAGCAGATCACACTTGCATAGTTCAGATGCTGATAATTTTTTTTTACAATTATTTGCTAACAGTTAGGAGCCAGAACTGTTTTCGAATACATCGAACAATACAAATTCTATAGTATCCTACCCAGAAAGTACCTAGAACTAACGCCTATCCATCAGCAGATCACACTTGCATAGTTAAGATGCTGATAAATTTTTTTTACAATTATTTGACAACAGTTAGAAGCCAGAACTCTTTTCGAATACACCGGACAATACAAATCCCATAGTATACTACCCAGAAAGTACCTAGAAATAACGCCTATCTATCAGCAGATCACACTTGCATAGTTCAGATGCTGATAAATTTTTTTTACAATTATTTGACAACCGTTAGAAGCCAGAACTCTTTTCGAATACATCGAACAATACAAATCCCATAGTATACTACCCAGAAAGTACCTAGAAATAACGCCTATCCATCAGCAGATCACACTTGCATAGTTCAGATGCTGATAATTTTTTTTTACAATTATTTGACAACAGTTAGGAGCCAGAACTCTTCTCGAATACATCGAACAATACAAATTCCATAGTATCCTACCCAGAAAGTACCTAGAACTAACGCCTATCCACCAGCAGATCACACTTGCATAGTTAAGATGCTGATAAATTTTTTTTACAATTATTTGACAACAGTTAGAAGCCAGAACTCTTTTCGAATACATCGAACAATACAAATCCCATAGTATGCTACCCAGAAAGTACCTAGAAATAACGCCTATCTATCAGCAGATCACACTTGCATACTTCAGATGCTGATAATTTTTTTTTACAATTATTTGACAACAGTTAGGAGCCAGAACTCTTTTCGAATACATCGAACAATATAAATTCCATAGTATCCTACCCAGAAAGTACCTAGAACTAACGCCTATCCACCAGCAGATCACACTTGCATAGTTAAGATGCTGATAAATTTTTTTTATAATTATTTGACAACAGTTAGAAGCCAGAACTCTTTTCGAATACATCGTACAATACAAATTCCATAGTATCCTACCCAGAAAGTACCTAGAACTAACGCCTATCCATCAGCAGATCACACTTGCATAGTTAAGATGCTGATAAATTTTTTTTATAATTATTTGACAACAGTTAGAAGCCAGAACTCTTTTCGAATACATCATACGAAACAAATACCATAGTATCCTACCCAGAAAGTACCTAGAACTAACGCCTATCCATCAGCAGATCACGCTTGCATAGTTAAGATGCTGATAAATTTTTTTTACAATTATTTGACAACAGTTAGAAGCCAGAACTCTTTTCGAATACATCGAACAATACAAATCCCATAGTATACTACCCAGAAAGTACCTAGAAATAACGCCTATCTATCAGCAGATCACACTTGCATAGTTCAGATGCTGATAATTTTTTTTTACAATTATTTGACAACAGTTAGGAGCCAGAACTCTTTTCGAATACATCGAACAATACAAATTCCATAGTATCCTACCCAGAAAGTACCTAAAAAATAACGCCTATCTATCAGCAGATCACACTTGCATAGTTCAGATGCTGATAATTTTTTTTTACAATTATTTGCTAACAGTTAGGAGCCAGAACTCTTTTCGAATACATCGAACAATACAAATTCTATAGTATCCTACCCAGAAAGTACCTAGAACTAACGCTTATCCATCAGCAGATCACACTTGCATAGTTAAGATGCTGATAAATTTTTTTTACAATTATTTGACAACAGTTAGAAGCCAGAACTCTTTTCGAATACACCGGACAATACAAATCCCATAGTATACTACCCAGAAAGTACCTAGAAATAACGCCTATCTATCAGCAGATCACACTTGCATAGTTCAGATGCTGATAAATTTTTTTTACAATTATTTGACAACAGTTAGAAGCTAGAACTCTTTTCGAATACATCGAACAATACAAATCCCATAGTATACTACCCAGAAAGTACCTAGAAATAACGCCTATCTATCAGCAGATCACACTTGCATAGTTCAGATGCTGATAATTTTTTTTTACAATTATTTGACAACAGTTAGGAGCCAGAACTCTTTTCGAATACATCGAACAATACAAATTCCATAGTATCCTACCCAGAAAGTACCTAAAAAATAACGCCTATCTATCAGCAGATCACACTTGCATAGTTCAGATGCTGATAATTTTTTTTTACAATTATTTGCTAACAGTTAGGAGCCAGAACTCTTTTCGAATACATCGAACAATACAAATTCTATAGTATCCTACCCAGAAAGTACCTAGAACTAACGCCTATCCATCAGCAGATCACACTTGCATAGTTAAGATGCTGATAAATTTTTTTTACAATTATTTGACAACAGTTAGAAGCCAGAACTCTTTTCGAATACACCGGACAATACAAATCCCATAGTATACTACCCAGAAAGTACCTAGAAATAACGCCTATCTATCAGCAGATCACACTTGCATAGTTCAGATGCTGATAAATTTTTTTTACAATTATTTGACAACAGTTAGAAGCTAGAACTCTTTTCGAATACATCGAACAATACAAATCCCATAGTATACTACCCAGAAAGTACCTAGAAATAACGCCTATCTATCAGCAGATCACACTTGCATAGTTCAGATGCTGATAATTTTTTTTTACAATTATTTGACAACAGTTAGGAGCCAGAACTCTTTTCGAATACATCGAACAATACAAATTCCATAGTATCCTACCCAGAAAGTACCTAAAAAATAACGCCTATCTATCAGCAGATCACACTTGCATAGTTCAGATGCTGATAATTTTTTTTTACAATTATTTGCTAACAGTTAGGAGCCAGAACTCTTTTCGAATACATCGAACAATACAAATTCTATAGTATCCTACCCAGAAAGTACCTAGAACTAACGCCTATCCATCAGCAGATCACACTTGCATAGTTAAGATGCTGATAAATTTTTTTTACAATTATTTGACAACAGTTAGAAGCCAGAACTCTTTTCGAATACACCGGACAATACAAATCCCATAGTATACTACCCAGAAAGTACCTAGAAATAACGCCTATCTATCAGCAGATCACACTTGCATAGTTCAGATGCTGATACATTTTTTTTACAATTATTTGACAACAGTTAGAAGCCAGAACTCTTTTCGAATACATCGAACAATACAAATCCCATAGTATACTACCCAGAAAGTACCTAGAAATAACGCCTATCTATCAGCAGATCACACTTGCATAGTTCAGATGCTGATAATTTTTTTTTACAATTATTTGACAACAGTTAGGAGCCAGAACTCTTTTCGAATACATCGAACAATACAAATTCCATAGTATCCTACCCAGAAAGTATCTAGAACTAACGCCTATCCACCAGCAGATCACACTTGCATGGTTAAGATGCTGATAAATTTTTTTTACAATTATTTGACAACAGTTAGAAGCCAGAACTCTTTTCGAATACATCGAACAATACAAATCCCATAGTATGCTACCCAGAAAGTACCTAGAAATAACGCCTATCTATCAGCAGATCACACTTGCATAGTTCAGATGCTGATAATTTTTTTTTACAATTATTTGACAACAGTTAGGAGCCAGAACTCTTTTCGAATACATCGAACAATATAAATTCCATAGTATCCTACCCACAGAGTACCTAGAACTAACGCCTATCCACCAGCAGATCACACTTGCATAGTTAAGATGCTGATAAATTTTTTTTATAATTATTTGACAACAGTTAGAAGCCAGAACTCTTTTCGAATACATCGTACAATACAAATTCCATAGTATCCTACCCAGAAAGTACCTAGAACTAACGCCTATCCATCAGCAGATCACACTTGCATAGTTAAGATGCTGATAAATTTTTTTTACAATTATTTGACAACAGTTAGAAGCCAGAACTCTTTTCGAATACATCATACGAAACAAGTACCATAGTATCCTACCCTGAAAGTACCTAGAACTAACGCCTATCCATCAGCAGATCACACTTGCATAGTTAAGATGCTGATAAATTTTTTTTACAATTATTTGACAACAGTTAGAAGCCAGAACTCTTTTCGAATACATCGAACAATACAAATCCCATAGTATACTACCCAGAAAGTACCTAGAAATAACGCCTATCTATCAGCAGATCACACTGGCGTAGTTCAGATGCTGATAATGTCGTTGAGAGTGGATCGACGGAAAAGCGAAAGAATGCGCAGACGTAAGGGAAGATGAGACAAACGACAAGTATAATCGAGGAGAAATAAGAAACGCAAGAATGCCAATGAGTGACAGTAAGATAATAACGAAGGACGAAAGAGCGACGAATAACAGGCGACGACACCCGAAAAGACAATTCACGCTCATTCGCTTGTATTCCGCGCGGCTTGACGCTCTGAACTTGCGCACCCAAGATGACGGAAAGCGTTAGCAGACGATACACGAAACGTCACATCACCAGAAAAAGCGAGACAGATGCCGATCTGCCTTGCTTGTCGTCTGCTACGTGCCCCGCGCTCTGCTCCGAGGACTGAGTGGCGGCGTCGATCATGGCGGACTGTAGCCCTATGACAATGCATCGAACGCCCAAATTCTAATGCTTCCCATTCAAAATCTATTCGACGGAAACAAAAAAGCCTTGACAATTACACTCCGGGCACCCCCCTGAACCCGCCAATTCAGAGTGCGTCACCTATTATGAATCACCCTGTATATATATATATATTGTATTTGCGCGACATAGCAGAGTCGCGAAACAAATTGTGCCCAAAGGCTTAGAGTGCAGTCAAAGCCTCGCGATTTCACCGAGTTACTCTCGTAAATTCAACCACCCATTAACCACCCCCGCATACACACATTTTCGTGCATATACGTACGAATGAACACACAAAACGCCATAGGTTTACATATGTTGTTTCTCTCTCTCTCTCTCTCTCTCTCTCTCTCTCTCTCTCCCTGCCTCTCTCTCTCTCTCTCTCTCTCTCTCTCTCTCTCTCTCTCTCTCTCTCTCTCTCTTTGTCTTCCGCTCTCTCCGTGTTTCATTCGGGGTACGCATCCACAATTGATTTAACCGGTCTACCGCGTCTTCTGTTTACGAGACTCGGACGATTGATTTCGAGCGGATCATTACACGCATCGAACCTCCCAATGAGGGCGCGCATACTGCGCCATGCTTCGCGATACAGTCGCGAGTAGTTCGCATATATATACAGGGTGATTCACAACTATAAAGATTCCCGTTCTAGGGATATAAGGGTTCAATCATTGCGAGCAAAGGGCTTTTTTTAAGGGCCGAAATACATGTAGACGACGAAAAGATAACCAATGTTAATCAATTTTTGTTTGGAAAGCAAGAAAACGTTTTACATTCATGAAGCTTAGGTACAATTTATTACATTGTTAAACTGTTTAAAATAATTTTTCTTCATAAATTTTTTTATAAAAATTGTAATAAAAGTTTCTTGAAAATTTCTCTCTATTCTCTAAAAATTGTCTAATTCTCTAAAAAATTGTATTAAAAAAGAAGCCACATCGTCACCATTTTTGTTGATAAAATGGTGACGTTGCAGCGTGGCCTTTCACCAAGGTTTTGGCGGCATTTTTTAAGTTTATGGGAAACTTGAAAACGAGTTGACCGATTGTGGTAAAATTGTACACACAACTCAATAACAATATTACCTTTAACTTATACCTACTTGTTGATGAAAAGAACTTTCAAAAAGTACTTTCTTCTTGTAAAAAAGAATGAAAATATTGTGAAAAAGGACAATTTTTTTTGCTGAAGTATCCTATTTTGCTAATTTTCTACTTTTTAAATATTTCTTTGGTATAAGTTCACCATTTCGGATGTTAATATAATAAAAATTCTTGGCTCATATTTTTCTCGATTAATATTGAAGTCGTTGGATTTCCCACAAACGGACAACCGCCGCCCAAAACCTTCCTGAAAGACCACGCCACAACGTCGCCATTCTTCGATATGTTTTAATGAAAAAATTTATTCAAACAATACAATTATGTAATAAAACCTAAAGTTTCATAAATGTAAAACGTTTTGCTCCTTTACAACAACAAAGAATGATCGAAATTGGCTATTTTTTCGTCGTCTACGTGCATTTCCCCTCTTTTAAGGAGGTTAGAGCATTACCCACAATCCAAGATTAAAAAATTAAAAATATATATGTTATTGTCCAGACTGTACAAAGTCTTTACGAATTTTTTAAAATTAATTTACTGTAATTTTATGTGCGGTTAGATGGGCGAGACGTTCACGCTCCGGGTGACGTGATGTTTTTTGGCTATTTAGCACCAAGATAAACCATTTTTAGCAACGGATTAACGTAAACTAAATCCTTCTAAACATTTAGCAAAAAAAAACCCCATGTTGCCTATCGAAAACCATATATATTCAATATCGAACCATCAAGGTTTGATAAAACATAACCAACTTTTTAATCTTTTCAATCTAATAAAAGATTACGGATCTTTTTGATTTCGTCAATCTAATAAAAGATTACGACTCTTTCATAATGATCATCAATAATGTAATACTTTTTTAACATGGTAATGAGACAACAGTTGTTTTTTCAAATAATAAAAGTATAAAAATACATAATTTTCTCCTTTTACATTATATATTTAATGAAAACTTAGCATCTACAGAATGAATCTAAACCTCGTGCATATTTTTGCCGTTTATTGAAAAAAAAAAAAAGACTCATAAACCGTCATTTGATTCAACTGGACCGCTCCAATCTCCTTAAGGTCTTCCGACAAAAATTGTACCAGATATTCATGTTCAGCGTTCAACTGGTAAGCAATCGGACCGAGCGCGGCTTCGAATGCGCGTTCGGACAAATGCATTTTTTTTCTCAATTTTTTTTTGTCGCCAAAAAATAATGAACACCGTGACTCACTTTGCCAATCGTTAATATGATTCAATCAATCAATCAATAGAGTTTTATTTGCACAACTTTTAACAAGTTTTTTTACAAAGCTTATACATATCCAACCACTATTTACATTTCTTATCATCTCCCACTCTTCATCCATTTCCTTAAACCTATAAGCCTTACATCTAACTCATCTCTCGCTAAACTACCCACTTATTCTTCCACTCTCACACTCCTTAATTCCAAACTCCTTTTATTCCACACCTCATCTATTTCCGTGACATATGCGCATATTTCTTTTTGTATTTTTCCCCCTAACATATTTATCACCTCTCCGCAGATCGCCACCTCATCGATTCCTTCCATCCACACCTCCACACCTTTTCTTGTTTTTTCCGTCACCAATTCTCTGCTTCTCTTACACACCAATAAATGCTCAAAAGTCTCAACTTGCTCGGCACATATTCTGCACATCCAATCATACTCTTCTTTTTTACATATGATTCAATTATTTTCGTTTATTATTTAATACTTGAAGAAAAAAAAAAAAACCGCGCGTGTGCGTGGCATTGTTAACTCAGCGTCGGACTTTGAACGCGAGTATCTCGGTCAATATCTGTCTCACGATATTTGAAGAAAAAAAAAGCGTTTTAACCGCAATGGCAAACCTTATATGCTCACCAAGAGAAGCCTAATAGTTGTGAATCATCCTGTACTGATATATATATATATATATATATATATATATATATATATATATACATACAATCGAAGTGCATTGTGTGGTTCCTCTCGGTGCTACACGCGGGTTTTCTCGTGTCGACGTATTTGCATACGCGAGACGTATGACGGTAGACAACGCGAAAGGGGAACGGGACGAGAGGAGATTTTGCTATAAACGTCGATGCGTAACAGCAGCGGTATATCCGAGAGGAGCGGACGGATATTTAGTGCGCATCGAACTTGATCAAGCTTCATTCTCGTGCCCGATGTACACACAGTCGAAACAGGGGAATGACAAGGTTTCAACGAGGTCCGATTTTCTCTGCTGCATGTTACGAGTGTGTGTGAGAGTGAAAGAGGGGCGGAGGGGAGATACGGGAGTAAGCTAAACCTCTCTCTCTCTCTCTCTCTCTCTCTCTCTCTCTCTCTCTCTCTCTCTCTCTCGCTTTCTCGGCACAATCCTTTATATTTCGGTGTTTCTATTTACCCTGGACCACTCCCGCGCGGATCGGAAATCGTTCAACCTGCGTGCTGCTACGCGAACTCTCCGGGCTGGTGTTCCCACGGGAGAAAAGTATCGCGTGTGTAGAACGCCCGAGGGCTCCTATCGTTGCGAAAGTTTTACCTACCATGGAAAATCCTCGTTTGTTGTTGTTCTCGACATGTGCGTATATATATATTTTTTTTATTTATTTTTTACCCTTATATATATCTTCTTCTATCTTCTATCTTCTTCTATATATGTATATATATTTTTTTTAATGCAAGGTACAAATATGGAGGTTATGCGTGAAACACAATATCCGATAAACGGCCACCACGTTCCAGTTTGCAAACTTTCACTCTTTTGACGAAATTTTCAATAACATTTTGGCACAATTGAGAAATAAATTCATTAATCGTGCGTCTAATTGCTTCCTTGAGCTCCGGAATGGTCTGTGGATCATTGGCATATACTTTTCCTTTCAGAAAACCGCGGAGAAAGAAGTCTGATGGCGTCAAATCAAATCTAGGTGGCCAATTTACATCGCCGCGGCGTGGGGTAACACGATTATGAAACTTCGTCTGCAATAACAGCATTGTTTCGCAGTGAATTTTCACATTTTTCTATGCGTTGCTCGATCGTGTAATTCTCCATGAATAAACCCTCAATATTTCCTGATGCCCGTTGTCAGAGATAAGTACTCTATGTTTGCTACAAAAAAAATGGCGCGCAATTAGAAATGTCAGGTCATTTTGAGACACCCTTTACAGTGGGTAAAAAAAGTATTTGCATATCACGTGTTTTTCAAATTATCCTGCGAAATAAAATACTTTAGCATTTTTTTTTCGAAGAAAAACAAAATGTTCGAAAAAATTGAAGGATAATTTTAATAATTGGTAGAATCATTTGAAAAACAGGCGGTGCGCAAATACTTTTTTTACGCTCTGTATATATCGAAGTGAATCGAACGAATAAATTTTCATATACGGCTTACACCGTTTCGTAAAACAGTTTCGAGAAGAACGCAACAAAAAAAAAATGGTAAATCACAGCGGAGCATTTCGCCGTAGCGCAGTGGACGACCCAGCCCTTCACGCAAATCGGCATAACTACGTCAAGTTTTCAAAATTCTTACCATATCGTTCTTGCAAATTAACATTAAGACTCCAGGCTGTAAAACTATGGGAAAAAAATGGTATATTTGAAATTCCAAACTTGTACAAACCTCTCAAAGTATTTCGCAAATCGCGCGCGCGTCACACAGTACCCGCTGATGGGCCGTAACATCACTGTTTTGTCAATTATTTTATCATCTTTTACATATCGATAAACGATTCCTGAATGGCTTTATCCCTTCTGCACCTCAATTGTGACATTTAGTAGCAGCTTGTGCGGTTCATTTTTTTGGTCTCGGTATAGTCGCTCGGAAAAGCTTGAACACGAATCCGCACTTGATTTCTCGCGGCCAATGTAATGATCGTGTCCTTTTGTCGTATGATTTTCCATACAAATGGTAGATTCGTTGAGCGGTGTATATTGGAGCTTGTAAAATGAAAGGGAAAAAAAGAAATAATAAACTCGCATTCACCGTACATTTATTCTCTCGTCGAATAAAGCAATTCTCGTGTTTGGCGTATCGCGTTTCTACTACACCAGCCTCCCCCCCCCCCCCTCCGCCGCCCCCCATTGCGATCTCGACAGGATGAATCGATGAGAAGTAGATGCGTTTCCGAAAACCGAAAATTCTCGGTGGATTGTACGTGGCCCTATGTGCTGGCCGCAACTGTGGTATAATTTTCGAGTAGCGAAAAGAATGAGGGAGCGCGGAGAGAAAGACAGAGAGAGAGAGAGAGAGAGAGAGAGAGAGAGAGAGAGAGAGAGAGAGAGAGAGAGAGAAAGGGAGAGAAAGAGAGAGAGAGAGAGAGGGAGATGGATGGACCGTGGGTCGTTGTGAAAAATGTAAGGAGCCCTTCTGAAAGGACAGGTAGGAGTGGATAAGCGCGCGTGCAACATCACCAAGGTGCATAAAACGCTTCGTCTCTGCTTATATATCGCGGGTGTGTGTGTGTGTGGGTATGAGTGTGTAGGAGGGTATAGAAGCCCCACGAGGATCTTCGCAGTCTGGCATTGACGATGATGACGGACCCGCGGAGCCTCAGAAAAACGTGAAAGAGAGAGAGAGAGAGAGAGAGAGAGAGAGAGAGAGAGAGAGAGAGAGAGAGAGAGAGAGAAATAGAGAGCGAATAGCTTCGTTGCACCTGGCGTGTTGCACTACCACACATGTACGTTCACACAGGTAAAATTCTCCCCAGCAAAGTGAGTAGATCGTGCTAGCACTCACGCCTCGTGGCTTTCTTCGTCCGTGTAAAACTGACCTGGAAGACCCTTTGCCACGATGAACTAGTCGCGAGGGAGCAGAGAAGAGCGAGAGCGAGAGCGAGAGAGAGAGAGAGAGAGAGAAAGAGGGGGAGAAAAAGGAAAATACGAAGGAAAATGAGAAGAAAAGTACACGAAAGATCGAGCGAGGGTGTTGTCCGAGAGGGGGATGAAGAGGAAGAGAGCACTGTATGCGCAGAAGAGCCTGGACCTCGTTTTCGTTCGAGCCCAGCTGGCCTTCGCTTCCGCATTAAAATATATGTATATGTCTGTATATACGTGAAAAAAAAAATGGACGTACTCCTCACAGTCTCGAAACCTTTTAAGGATGCCTTTGATACACTCGTCCAAAATAACCAAAATTTTCGAAAATACCCGCCACGTCTTCTCGCACTGCCCAAGATGGCGAAGCTTATTTCTTATATAGATATATTCATGGTGGTTCGAAATGTGACGTCCAAAAGGAAAATCTAGATGCTTCGTATACCTATTTATGTACCGCTGATAGATCGTAGCAGCACTGTTTCGTCAAATATTTTATCATACTTTTACATCTCGATAAACCTATTCTCGAATGGTTTTACCCGTTCTGCACCGCAATTGTGACATTTAGTACATAGCGGCTTGTGCGATTTGTTTTTTTTTTCTTCTTTGTCTCGGTTTAGTCGCTCGGAAAAGCTTGAACACGAATCCGCACTTGATTTCTCGCGGCCAATGCAATGATCGTGTCCTTTTGTCGTATGATTTTCCATACAAGTGGTAGATTCTTTGAGCGGTGTATATTAGAGCTTGCATAATGAAAGAAAAGAAAACGAATAATAAAATCGCATTCCCGAAACACGTATTCTCTCGTCGAATAAAGCAATACTCGTGTTTGTCGTATCGCGTTTCTGCTGCACTACGTTCCCCTCACCGCGCTTCTACGCACCATTGCAATCTCGATACGATGAATCGTAGATACGTTTCCAGAAGCGAAAATACAGTGGATTATTGAAGAAAGTATAGAGAGTGGAACCGCCCGAATACACTGCCAAAAAAAGAAAAAAATTTAATTTAGGATCTATTTAAATCAAATGGATTTTTTCCTTGTCTCACGGCCTATTTGTTTCAAATATATTTTTTTATTTCTTCAAGCTATTCTTTTTAAATATTAAATATATTGAAATTAAATGAATAAAGATTAGATTCAAAGAAAAAAAAATATTAAATACGATATATCGCATGAATACGAAAACAAAATATCGCTGCATGAAATAAAAGTGCGGTGAAAAAAAAGTTAAATTATTTTTCTTTTTTTTTCACTAACAGTCTTCGTGCCTTTTATGAACAGGCGCGACTTTTCCTCAATTGCAGAATGTTACAACAGTCCTCTAATGAAAACAAAGCCATGTGATTTTTGAGAGACTAAATCGTGTACCATTTTTCCGTCAGTCTCTTTTGTCTTAAACTACCAGATGAAAGCAAATCACAGATTTATGAGGATTAAATAAAATATTTAGTTATTAGACGATATTGTGTAGATATTTCTTTGAATAAATAAATATATTTAAAATAAATCATTTTAATAATGGAATGCAATAGGAAAAATTTGATTTCACGAGAAATCTAGTTAATTCAAATTGAAAAAAAAATCAAATAAACGTATCGAGTTGATGTCAAAAGAATTTTTCTGTCAGTGCACTAACCGAAATTATTGCTATCGCAATTCGGCAAATTGCTGGTAGCAGTGATTACGAAAAATGCGTAATTAAATAAAAATCAGAGATTACGAAAAATCCGTAATCACTGTTTCGTCAAATCGAATAATTTTTTACTGACATTTTTCCGGGCAAGTCTACTATTACTGGCATATTACTGCAACAAAAAAAAGTCTATTTTCACGCTGCGTTTTTTTCCCATCGAAATTAGAAAATATCAGTCATCAGAAAATCTCGCCCTGACGGGGAAAAACGTAGAACGAAAAAGTTGTTGTGCGCGTATATATTTCACGCTGGCCGAGTTGAGAGAAGATCACGCTATTTGATTTGCGAGTGTTTGCTGAAGACCAGGTGTGACGGGACGTGAATTACGAGACGGTAAAAAAGACAGAGAGCGAGAGAGAGAAAGAGAGAGAGAGAGAGAGAGAGAGAGAGAGAGAGAGAGAGAGAGAGAGAGAGAGAGAGAGAGAGGGAGAGAGACAGAGAGAGAGAGAGAGAGAGAGAGAGAGAACGCCAGCGAAGAATTTTTATTCACCCCGGCGTGTGGGTTCACAATACGTGCGCGTGTACACAAGGATGTACAAGGATCGACGATCGTCACTGAATTGGAAGGAGATTCACGAGCGAACGATCACGAGAGGTATATAGTTGTGTATATACGAAGGCGTAACGCGCGCTCAACTTGACGTGAACAAAGTTTCTTCGCAGCTTGCCTCCGGTGACGTTGAAGAAAATAATGTATTATAAATACGAAAAATCGTGTGCACGATCGATAAACATCTATAATGGCTCTGAAATTGTGAGTCGTTTCGTCGTTGAAAAGATAAAAGGTGGGGATTAAAAAAAAATCTATTTTGTAGCGATAAATCACGAACAGAATAGGCTCGATCGTTGGATCTTTCGATTTCGAGCTTATTCAACGTTTTATCGATCACGTAGACCTAGACCAATTTTAACGCCTCTCCCGGCGATTGAAATTGCATCGCTGGAACGAAAATATTATACAAAGTAAAGCAAACAAATAAACGTTTTCATCAGATGTAAATATTTTTATAGAATACGACAAAAA
>OZ010715.1:28516369-28565636 GCA_963932345.1 Ophion ventricosus | reverse complement strand
CTCTGAGACACTATGTCCTAAGTGTCACGATAATTGAGATATGATCATTTTTCGTTTTTTTATTTTAATTTCCCGGAAATGTTACCTTTAAATTGTCATAACTCTTTTGTTTGTGGTTATAGCAAGAAATAACTTTTGTTGTATTCTGCAATGTAGGTTTATTATAAATAAATCATTATTTAATACAATTGGTTTCGAGAAAATAACTCATGAGCTTCCAAAGTCGTAAAAATGTGTAAATGTATGAAAAAATGGCAACTTCTAAATTAATTATAAAAGAAAACACAAAGCTATTTTGAACTTAGCTTTATTTTAAAAACGTTCTCTAGTTTTTACCCTTTCCAACAGTATTGCTACAATGTCATAGAAATCATTCATTATGTGATCAAAATAAGAGAATACTATTTTGCCGGGATCAGGATTAACCAAAGACTTTTTATGTTTGCGATGTTTTTGTTAAACTCGAGTTATAAATTTTGCACAAATTGACCTTCTTCACTCCGTATGTATGCAGCAAAAGTTATTTTTGTGCTATTACAACCGCAAACAAAAAAAGGTTATGACGATTTGAAGGCGAAATTTCTGGTAATTGAAAAAAAAAAATATATAGAGTGATTCATAACTATGAGGGTTGCCTTGATGAGCATACAGGGTGTCAAGGACTTGAACGCGAATGTCCTCGGACGAATTTTTGTTATTTAATTTTTTTTTTTTATTTGAATTTGAAGTTTCAATTTCAATGACATTTAAACAAAAAGCGTTTTGCTCGCAGTGACTCACCCTACATGCTCACGAAGGGAACCCTGATACTTGTGGATCATCCTGTACATGCAGCAAATGGGAAAAAACGTTCAGTAAGTGTCTATGGAAAATGCGTTGAGACTATATGTATATGCAAAATTGCGCCTTAATGCATTTCATAAAGGCTTGCTGCACTTTTTTCGAGTTTACTATATATATATGTGTGGTATGGGGGGGGGGGGGTGGTTGGCAACTATGACTCCTAACGCGATTCGAAGTGTACCCCTAAATATGTTTCGCAATTATTCGTTACAAACGACGATTTTCTACGGGGGCGAGGTTAGTTTTCGGCTTGGCAGGCGCGCGGACTACGCACCTGCTCCTCACCGTTCCAAAAACGGCTTCAACACACTGTAATAGACCAAGTTTCCGAAGGAGAGAAGCGTTTATTGTGATGAAAAAAAAAGAGAAGAATAGCACGAGGACAAGAATGACTTACAAGAAACATCCGGGGCGTTTCGTCCTCACCGTACACGCGGGCCATATATACACATGCACTCACACACACATACACACACACACATTATATATATATATATATATATATATTATATATATATATATATATATATACACACATAATTTATAACTCGAGTTTAACAAAAACATCGCAAACATAAAAAGTCTTTGGTTAACCCTGATCCCGGCAAAATAGTATCTCTTATTTTGATCACATAATGAATGATTTCTATGACATGTAGCATACTGTTGGAAAGGGTAAGAACTAGAGAACGTTTTAAAATAAAGCTAAGTTCAAAGTAGCTTTGTGTTTTCTTTTATAATTAATTTAGAAGTTGCCAATTTTTCATACATTTACACATTTTTACGACTTTGGAAAGCTCATGAGTTATTTTCTCGAAACCAATTGTATTAAATAATGATTTATTTATAATAAACCTACATTGCAGAATACAACAAAAGTTATTTCTTGCTATAACCACAAACAAAAGAGTTATGACAATTTAAAGGTAACATTTCGGGAAATTAAAATAAAAAAAACGAAAAATGATCATATCTCAATTATCGTGACACTTAGGACATAGTGTCTCAGAGTGAAAAAAAAAATATATATATATATATATATATATACATAGGGTGGCCTGAAAAGTGGCGTTGAATGAAACTGATTTGTTTTTCAATTTTTTTATTCGAATAGAATTACAATTCAATATTTCCTCCCTCAAAATAATTTCCTTGAGAAACTACACAGCGCTGGAGACGGTTCTTGCAATCCTCATAGCAGTTCTGGAACTTGGATAATTCAGCTGGTCGGTTACAGCCATTTCAATGTTTTCGAGTATCCCAAAATGACGTCCCTTGAGGTGATTTTTCAATCTCGGGAAGAGGAAAAAGTCACAAGGACTCAAGTCAGGCGAATAGGGGCGGACTGAGGAGCCACGGGAATGTTTTTTACTAACCAAAAAACTCGTTTATTTAAAATTGCTGTGTTTACAGTAATTTTTCTCATCCCCAATTCATTGGTCAAAATCTGATGAACGGTGGTGTGAGTTAAGTTCAACTCTTCGCCGATCATTCTGACTGTCAACCGACGATCTGAACGCACAAGATCCCGGATTCTGTTGACATTTTCATCGGTTTCTTGAAGATGAAGACTTTCCGCTGCGTGGTTCATCTTCAATCGACTCTCTTCCTTCTGATGCCTTAAACCATCGAAAAACCTGGGTCCTTGACAACACTGTCTCCGTGGGCCTGCTAAAGTTTTACAAAAGCTTCCTTTGCACTGTGCCCAAGTCTGAAGCAAAACCTGATAGCACGATGTTTCTCGAAATTGATGTCACTCATTTTGAAAAACGCACTTAGAAAAAACTGTTTCACGAAAAAAATGGCTACGGACAACCAAATGACTCTAGCGAGTTCCAACTGGTACCGAAGGCGTATCACATCTTCACCTGCCGCTCCTCAAAGTCCCGCGTCCGAAAGTGTTCCCAGATCGAACGCTACGTTCCCATCCTCATTACTTAATTTACACACCTCTTATGTTCTACGATCCTTTTTTCGTTTTCCTGAAAGAAAGCATTATTTTTCTCTTTCATGAATGTACGTTTCTCGCGATATTTTTTTTACTTGTGTTATCGTTATGAAGTTCACTGTTGGAGCAATAAAAAATGACCAACTAAACAGCAACGTATTATAAATG
Source organism: Ophion ventricosus (assembly GCA_963932345.1). Classification (NCBI taxonomy): domain Eukaryota; kingdom Metazoa; phylum Arthropoda; class Insecta; order Hymenoptera; family Ichneumonidae; genus Ophion; species Ophion ventricosus. The sequence continues at coordinate 28,562,677 of OZ010715.1, read as the reverse complement.
CCTTAGATTTTGATGAAAAAAAAAAATTATTTTAAGAGGATCAGTCACTAAAGTTCAGATGATAAAAAAAAATACTTACACTCGTCTAAATGACTCCCAATTGCTTGTAAAAATTTCTAAGCAAAAAGTACATACGCAAGAAAGAAAAAAATAAAAAACTCACGCTACAGGAAAAGTGGAAAAAAGAAAATGCTTAATGCTTTTTGTCTCGAAAACTGAAAAAGTTCGCGGAACAAACATGAAGGGGGTTTGGATAGATATTGATACGAGGCATCTACAATTTCCTTTCGGACGTCACTTTTCGGCCACCCTGTATGCATGTTTTTCAATTCACGAGCTTTGAGATGGCGAGAAACGAGAAATCGATCGTCAAGCTACCATTAAACGTGCATCGACCATTGAATTCGGCTTTTTCTTTATTTTTTTTTTTTTTTCAACTCAACGACAAATGTGCCTCGTGCGTATGTACGGAAACTCGATTTGATAGAATTGAAGGAAAAAAAACAAAATCATCGTATCGTTTGCAGTCATGAAAAAACTTGATGCTCGATAACTCACTGGACGATTAAAAAGAAGAAGAAAAAAAGCCCACACGGAGAGAATTAAAAAATAATTTTTGTCGTGAATTTCACGGTAAAAATTACCGTGATATATTTCAATGTGGTGACAAGTGAGAAAAGCATAATAATTCGTATGCGACAAGTTTTTTTTAACTCACGTTAGAGAAAATTTCAAATACGTAGCTAAAATTTTACTATACAAGAAGGGTAGCGCGCACGATAATTTTTACCGAGAGCACAATACATTTTCCTATAACACTCATTAAATTTTATAATAAATCTTAAAATAACTGTTATAAAGACGATACTTTTTTATAGACTTTTTGAAAGGCATAAAATAATAAAATGCACAGTAAAATTTCGCTGATATTATATATTTTTTAAATTTAAGTTTTGCGTATTTTGTTACACATCAAAATTTACTAGAAAATCTGGTAAAATTTTCTATCTGAAGAAGAAATTTTATTTTATTTTCGTGAAAATCTGTGTTTTACTCAGTAATAATAAGCGAAGTTTCAGGGTTGTCATCTGGTTACCGTTACTGCACGGTAATTTTTAACATTTAATTCTCTCCGTGTGTGTAACGAGTAACGAAAATTTATTCGATACTCGATACAAAAGTATCGAGTATCGCAAAACTTTTCGTTACTCGATACAAAAGTATCGAGTATCAAAGGATTTTTCGTTGCTCGATACAAAAGTATCGAGCGATTGTTGGAGATCGCTACTTTTGTGGCGAAATATCGATCAAATTCTTGTTGCTCGATACATTTGTATCGAGTATCTTTAATGGAATTCGATACTGAAGTAGCTAGTTGCTGCCAACTCTGCTTACAATGTAGGTTGTACATCGTATCGGGATTTAAAAACTTATAATGATGAAAACGCCTAATATAATATTTGCCTAACCGTCACTTTTGTATCAGACTATCCATTCCGGCTACTAACACGCAGATACTCTACGTATACGGATATGCACACAGTACTGTAATATAGTTCTAGTCTGCTTCAGTCGCTTCGTGGCGCTAGCGTCGCTAGACATTGCTTAATTTTAATCGCTATATCTCTAAAACTAGACGATCAAAATTCATGATTTTTTTTTATCCACTTCATCATCTGTTCCTCTGGAATTGTGAATTTAAAAAAAAATCTGTAAAAAGTTCCGAAGTTATTGCGTGAAATGTAAAATTTTCCACTGCTCCCCATAATAACACGTGTACAACCATGAAATCTTTGATTGCCAATATCTCGAAAACGGAACGGTGAATCCTGTTGGAATTTTGCAGGTAATCATTTAATAGTGTTCTGAATGAGTCCTCGAAATTAAAAAAAAATCTATAGAAAAACGCCTTGGCGAAACTACTACCTTAAGTGATGTTCCTTGTGAGACGAAGAAAGAAAAGCATGAGCGCTCTCTCTCTCTCTCTCGCGAGCACTGCTTTCGATGCAGCAACAGCATTTTCCATGGTTTCCCTTGGTCCATTCGTCGTTTCTCGGCCCTCTCTCATTCTCTCTCATTCTCATTCTCTCTCTCTCTCTCTCTCTCTCTCTCTCTCTCTTTCTCTCTCTCTCTCTCTCTCTCTCCCCCCTGTTTCTCTGACGCTGGTTTCAGGTCTTACGATACCGAAGCAATCAGCGATAATGTCGGCTTGTACCCATAAAGAAAAGAGTCGATAACCAAAGCCTTTGATCCTCTAACGGTGTTCCAGACGCGAGGCCTTCCCTCTCTGTCCCTCCCCTTAACCCTCTTCCTCTCACACTCTCTCTCTCTCTCTCTCTTCTCGCTTTCTCTCCCGTCTTTATTCCCTGTTTCTTGCCTCCTCCTTCTCCGCTCAGCCTTTCGGATCTCGACCGATCCCCGTGTGTCACTGGGACCAAAAAACGAACCCTGAGCCCACTAAACTTCGATCCATCTCTCTCTCTCTCTCCCTCTCTCTCTCTCTCTCTCTCTCTCTCTCTCTCTCTCTCTCTCTCGCTCCTTCGCTCTTGCTGAGCAGGTCTTTGATATTACGTATGTATACGACTTTTTCTTTCGTCATCACTATCCTCACCGCGGCAACTTTCTCCATCGGTTCTTCCCTCCGAGAGGGATGCTGAAAAATCATCGATGTATTACGATGACCCAGAATGATAAAGCGAATTGTGGTTACGTTGGTGGCATTCCCATGGATATTCCTCGACGCGGAGTTTTTCTTCTCATCGATATTTCTATCAGAGGGATTTTAATCGCGGAGCACGGAGAGAATTAAATGTTAAAAATTACTGTGCAGTAACGGTAACCAGATGACAACCCTGAAACTTCGCTTATTATTACTGAGTAAAACACAGATTTTCACGAAAATAAAATAAAATTTCTTCTTTAGATAGAAAATTTTACCAGATTTTCTAGTAAATTTTGATGTGTAATAAAATACGCAAAACTTAAATTTAAAAAATATGTAATATCAGCGAAATTTTACTGTGCATTTTATTATTTTATGCCTTTCAAAAATGTCTATAAAAAAGTATCGTCTTTATAACAGTTATTTTAAGATTTATTATAAAATTTAATGAGTGTTATAGGAAAATGTATTGTGCTCTCGGTAAAAATTATCGTGCGCGCTACCCTTCTTGTATAGTAAAATTTTAGCTACGTATTTAAAATTTTCTCTAACGTGAGTTAAAAAAAACTTGTCGCATACGAATTATTATGCTTTTCTCACTTGTCATCATATTGAAATATATCACGGTAATTTTTACCGTGAACTTCACGACAAAAATTACTTTTTAATTCTCTCCGTGAGATTTTGCTAAATTCTCTGATTGTTAATGTTTTTCGTATATTAGTATGCATGTCATTCGTTTTTAACGTTATAGGATTTTTTTAGAATTATTGAAATTTGTACATTTTTTTAAAAGATAATTTTTCTTTATCTGCATTTTTGTATTTGGAGATGTTGATTTTAATATATATTTTTGAACAAGCGAAGGTAGCGAATCCAATAAAAAAAAACTCATAAACGTTCATTCGACGTTAACAACGATTTTTTTCGGTTTTCTTAACGGAGAGAAAGTGTTTTTTTTTTCGATTTTACTTTTTTAGGGTTAATCGAAGTGTCGCGGTCGCTTCTATGTCGCGATCTGGCTTTTACTATACTGGTCGCTCACTTATTATCGGAGTGACCATCGTGGTAAAATTTTGTACCTGAAATTTTTACATTCTTGCGGTGTTTTTTTTTTATCACCCCTCCTTTGGAATTTAGACTCCTGTACTCTAACTTACGTAAGGCTGACATTGAGCTGGCAGAGTTGGAATACGATGCTAAGATGGCCTATCATTTTTTTTTTAATCATGATTAAAGTTTTACAATTTTTTTCAATTTAAATAAACGAAGTCTCATTGTCAGCGTAGTTGGCGTAAAAGGGTTGAAGCTTTTTTTCTGAGTAAATATTCAATGTCAAACAGTTTTATTAAATTTAATCATTAACTAACTCAATTTTTGAATGTTTTTTTCCAATCCCTCTAATCATCCCTCTCCCGTAAACGAACACACCTGTGTAGACGGCAGAAAAAAAAGGTAAATTTAAGGAATTTTTATCTCAAAAACTACTCGTCCGATTTCATTTAAATTTATTTTATTTGAAAGTATAAATATCGAGGAATATGACAAAAATGTTATATATATTTATTGACTGGGGGCGCCGTCATTGTGGCCCGCGTAAAAATGTAATGTATAAAGCCCTTCGCATTGTATGATTTTTTTTATTAAATTTTTTTTATCAAGCCAGAAATGTCAGAAATTTAGCTTAAAAAATGAATCTAAATTTCCATCAGGCGCCATTTTATTAAAAAAATATATATTTCACAAAATGTCCTTCACATGACATTTTAAGAATCTTTGGGAAATTTTTGTTTTAGATCAATTTGTGCCAGCGAGGGACATGTTTTACCCCGCCCACAACAACAGCGCTCCCAGTCAATATATATTCAAAAAAAAAAATTGTCAATACACCTCATTATTAATACTTTCGAATAAAACAAACTTGCATGAAATCGGACAAAGAGTTTTCGAGATAGTAATTTCCAAAATTCACCTATACTTTTCGTCATCTACACGGATGTGTCCCTTTGAAGAGGCATTTCAATCGTGCCTCAATTCACGCTTTTCCATATAAGATTATCCCGAATTGCCCGGTCGTTGATATTCCCCGAATATTATTTCAATAAAAGAATAATATTTAAAGCCCTTGAATTCTCCCTTCAATACCTTAACCCCCGTTAAATCCTTTTCTTTAAATAGTTTTTTTTTTTCTCTCGAAAACGATCTATCGGAACTCGAGTAAACTTCGATCCTTCATTGGGCGTATCAATAAAATACATTTTTTTTAATAAAAAAAAATCCATGCACTAACATTCCCCCGGTGGCAAGGTATGGTATCGAAAAAATTGTAGACGCAGATCCTCGTTAATGATCAATGTTTTTCGCGACCTTTTCATGGAGGATGATTCCTCAGCAAGTAAAAAAAAAAAAAAAGGAGGGAGTATTATTAAAATTTCAATGGGTTTCGATATAAATCCGCGTTTGATATTTCATTTCGTGAAGCAAAACAACGAGAACTCGTAAATCCACCGGTTCGGAGAGAGATTTACTGCTATTATTTAATACTTTGGGGGAAAGCCTTACTCGCGCGGGACATCCCTCTCTCTCTCTCTCTCTCTCCTTCTCTCTTCTCTCTCTCTTCTCCTCTCTCACTCTCTCTCTATCATCTCTCTCTCTCTCCTTCTCTCTCTCTCTCTCTCTCTCTCTCTCTCTCTCTCTCTCTCTCTCTCTCTCGCTTTCTACCTCTCCCTGGGTCTCCCTCGCGGTTCAACGAGATCCGGAACCGAAACTCGGCACGTAATAACCACGTCGAGCTTCTTCTACTCCGGACAGTGGGAGCGTTCTCATGCAGGTGCAGCGATAGGCGCTGGTGGTGGCGCGGTGGCGAGCCGAGGATTATATGCTCAGGCCACGGGTTGAACTAATATTATCCATGGTCTATATAACGTACAATGTTATAACGCGGGGGAAAAGCTCCCGGATTATCCCTCTCTCGAATCTGCGAAAGCGCGTCGTCTCTCCTGTTACCTAACAAGAGAGAGAGAGAGAGAGACGAGAGAGAGAGAGAGAGAGAGAGAGAGAGAGAGAGAGAGAGAGAGAGAGAGAGACAGAGAAAACTGGACCCGGGAACTTTCGCGAGAATCGTCGCAAAACACTCTCACGATGGGGTTACGTTATATGGTTGGGAGAGCGAGTGAGAAGCGCCGAGGGAGCAATTTTCTTGCCTCAATCCTATCCTCGGACGAGTCGATTCAATCAGCAAATATACAAAGGTCCGTATGAAAAAGAATAAAATAAAACGAAACGTCCGAGCTAGAATTTTCGTATCAACGAGAAAGTATTGATCATACACAAATTTTCGATCAATCTTGATTTCTGATGAAGAAGAAAAAGAGTCTACGGTGAGTCGACACTCGAGGCAACATAGAAAGAGTTTGGTGAAAAAATTATTTCGTTAAACTTGTTTAAGGTCGTAGTCTCGCGACAGTCACGTTGAAAAGTTCATTCTCCGCTCAATCGACGAAGGCTTTGAAATATTGCGAAATATTTTTATAATGTAGGTTTGTACATCTTATGGGTATGTAAAAACATATAAAGTAATGATGAAAACGCTATATAATGTTTAGAGTTCCAAAAATAACAATGTTCCCTCCATCATCTAACTCTCACTTTTGTATCAGTCTATCTATTCCGGCTACTTGCTTAATTTAAGGAGGTACACATCATGGAAAGGAATTCAACTTTCGGGCCTGACATTTTTATATGATGTTGACGAATACGTTATGCACACTTTGGAAAAATTCGAGCTATATTGAACGTTTCTGTTTTTTCGTAATAAAATTGCTAAGTCGAGCACTTTGAGCTAGTGAAACACGTCGTCTTATGGAGACGGTCTACCGAAGTGCAGTGATCACGGTTTTGCTGCTCACGTATCCAACTAAGGTCGTTGGAAAACTGAAATTTGATAAATTAGACATAATTGATATTGTAAAAAATCGAAAATCCGAACTTCACCGTGTAGTTCAAGAACTACGTTATAAAACGGTTTCAACTTCCGGTTGAATATTATCATATTGACAAAATAGTACTTATAGACTTGCCAACGTCGGGCGTAACAGCTGATTTGTTTGGCGAGCATAACGTAGCTCTGTAGCGTGATTCTGTAATCCGGTAGCGACGGTTTTCGTTTGAAGACTCCAGAGTCGTTGAGGATCCAATTTTTAAGTTTTTATTAGTAAACATGCAATAAATAAAAGATTTACCACAAATTTGGCACTTTGGGCTCGTCAATACGAATATTCAACATAAATTAACATAAATCAGAACACCCGTGGAGTAACATAAGTTTAGTCGCTTTGTTGACCATGAGGGAATAGTCGTACCTTCTTAAATCGCTACATCTATGAAACTAGACGGTCAAAATTTATGATTTTTTTTTACCCACTTCGTCATATGTTCCTCTGTAATTGAAAATATTTTTAAAAAATCTGTAGCAAAGTTTCAAAGTTATTGCGTGAAATGTTAAATTTTCCACTGCTCCCCATAAGAACACGTGTAAAACCGTCCAATAGTTGATTGATAATATCTCGAATACACAACGGTGAATCTTTTTGAAATTTTGCAAGTAATCACTTAATAGTGTCCTCAATAGGTCCTCAAAATAAGAAAAATCTATAAAAAAAATGCCTTGGCGAGAGACTACCACCTCAATTGCATAAGCTTGAAATTTCCGAAATACAATTTTTTCTTCGTTTAATAGTTTTATAGCCTGGCATCTTAATTTTAATTTGCAACAAAGATTTTGTAAGAATTCGAAAAATTGACCGAATTATGACGACTTTTGTGAAGAGTCTTTCTTTTGCATTTTTTTTTTCGAAGCTGTGTTTTATGAAACGCTGTAATTTGTATATCAAAATCTATGCGTCCAAATCATTTCAAATTAGTACGGAGCATAGCTTATAACATTTTCTATTGCATGACCGAATCATTATTCGATACGTTTATCCATTTTTCAATAACAAAAGGTGAAATTTGTTTTTTTTTTGGTAGAAAATCGAACTTTTTTTTGGATCTTGCCATTTTTGTAATTTTCAAAATTTCAAAAAACTAGCAGGCTATCCGAAAGTTTCATTATTATACAAAAAGTATATTTTTTTTATTTTGCATTTCAGATCAGCCTAGTTGGAAGAGCTACCTACACCGATTGACCATGCGGTAACGGCAGCACTTGGTTTAAATAATAATATCTGCATTGTTTAGCAATATTATTCAATTAAAAAAACAGTAACACTTGGTAAGATTATTTATTAATTGTGTGTAAAATCCCGACCTTATCATGTCAATAATGTCATCAGAAAAGAAAATATAGGAAATGCACCTGTTTGTTTGGGTCCCAAGCTTACGCAGACCCGTTATAACGTCACAAAAATCTTTACCCCGTGCGGTTCTTCATGAAAATGGAGTAATCCGGGCTATTCGATGTGGCATGAGTAATTACACCAAGTTTTCCATCAACAGGACGCGCATTCCCGTTTATCCGATTCTCGAAGAATAGAGAAGGAAACGAAAAATAAAAGACACTATGTCATACGTAATATACGAACCAAGAACGAGGAGTGGCCCACTTTGCCGAGACTTTCTGACTTTTAAAAACCCTTTCCCGCTCCTCTGCACCGCCACCCTCTTGCCTTCATCCCTCGTTCAATCCAAAGCCCTCACTCTGGCTTTTGCCTGTGCGGATCGAGGGAAAAGTCTTCGAGAATGAAATATTGAATCCTTCCCCTTCCACTCCCTACTCGGGCAATTTTTCCTTTCTGACTGGATTCTCCTCGTTCTCGGTGTATACCGACCGCTTTTATAAGTATATATATATATATATATATACATCTATATATGAAGAAGTGAATCGAGTGAATATAATTCGCCTTGCAGGACATTTCGGCCAGTAAAAGCGCCGCGGTACATAGTTTTTCTCTCTCCGCAATTCTTTTCGAATAAAAAATTTGAAAAAAAGCACCCGTTCTCTCTTCTCCCGGGGAGAATTTATTAGCCCGACCATGGCACATTTCTCCACGAGATCCGGAGCTATTTTTATCGACTCTGGCTTCCTCATTGCACTCCGCTTTTGAATAGGATTACCTTCGATCATAGTTACGAAATCACTACCGGTCGCATTGTTTGTAGGAAAACAACAACAAAAATGAATGGCGAGTAAAAGAGGGAGAGAGTGAGAGAGTAAGAGAGTGAGAGAGTGAGAGAGTGAGAGAGTGAGAGAGAGAGAGAGTGAGAGAGTGAGAGAGTGAGAGAGTGAGAGAGTAAGAGAGTGAGAGAATAAGAGAGTAAGAGAGTAAGAGAGTGAGAGAGTAAAAGAATGGTAGAGTAAGCGAGAGAGAGAGAGAGAGAGAGAGAGAGAGAGAGAGAGAGAGAGAGAGAGAGGGAGAGATTAAGGCGGGCAACCACTTTAGAAGACCGAAAATTAGATGATTTTTTGGATGTTTTTATTGTGAAAAAAAAACGCAAATTTCCGCAACTCTGACAATAATTTATTCATATTTTCATAAATCTCTGGTAATTTTTTCACGTTGTTTCATGCATTAATTAAGGTGTAATCCGCTATGTCCCTTGGCGTGTCCTCATCGTCCTTGTCGATTTGCGGGAATTGTGCAGCTCGTAACTCCCATCTGAAATAGTCTAACAAATTTTTATACATTTTTAAGATGTTTTTTAAGAACATGAACCCAAATTTTGAAGAAAAAAAATCAAGAATTGAATGTTGGAACGTGTTTGAAAAAAAATGATCGATTTTTAGAATTTTTTTCCCTGGCATTTTGCAATAATAAATATGTTTTAAACAATCTAATCTCTTCGACTTTAGGCTCATGTTGTAATAAATTATATTATGTAAACGTGTTCCAAATTTGAAGATGTTCCATCAATTCGTTTTTGAGTTATGATTCCCGCAAATTGAAAAATGTCGTTTCGAGAAAGACACGTTTAAAGTTTCACAAACGAAAAACTCAAGATCAAATGTGTTAAATCAAATGATAAAGTATCTTACCGATTAATCAGCGATTCCAGCACCATAAAGCAGTCCTTCCTCTTCCTCATGCAACTCATTTGAAGCTTGCATTTCCTCTTTACGAGCTTTTCGAACTTCTTTTGTCTCTAATCAACTTTTTCTATTTTGCCGAGCCACGCGCATCTGATCCATTTGCTCGGCATATCCGCAGCTCTGCCTGCCAACTAAGATTTGTAGTTCATTCATAACCATGGCTGAATTTCCTTCATTGAATAAAGTAGCAGCAACAAATGCCGCTACCTCGATTATTTTTTACCAGAATGGAGATGTTTTGGAGCTAATCGCCAAACGGACGAATTTGGGTTTGTTTGGGTTATGAAAACCCAAACAAATCCAAACAAACTACCTAACTGAGCATTCGTGGATACCAGAGCGCGCTTGGGAGTCGAGCGGAGAGTCTTTATCATTTATATACATACCGTTAGAAGGAATCCGAATATCGTTTTGAAATTTTCAGGGTATATTCTTAAGATATGTTGCTAATGATTTATGAAATTGAAAAAAAAATTATTTTTTGAAGCATCTAATGTGGTTGCCCATCTTAAGAGAATGAGAGGGTAAGAGAGAGAGAGAGAAGGTGTAAGAGGGAGCGTAGGAGAGAGAGAGAGAGAGAGAGAGAGAGAGAGAGAGAGAGAGAGAGAGAGAGAGAGAGAGAGTGTGTGTAAGAGGGAGCGTAGGAGAGGGAGAGAGAGAGTAGGAGAGTAAGAGACTAAGACAGAGAGTAAAAAAGAGAGAGAAAGAGAGAATAAAACACTGAAAGAGTAAGACAGCGAGAGAGTAAGAGACTGGAAGAGTAAGCGAAAGAGAGCGAGTAAGAGAATGAGAGGGAAAGAGGGAGAGAGCGAGTGAGAGAGAGAGAGTATGAGAGGGAGAGTAAGTGAATAAGAGGAAGAGGGAGAGATGCAGAGTGAGAAAGTAAAAGATAGAGACAGGCAGAAAGAGAAAACGAGAGCCAGGGCGCATTACAGGGAAAGAGCAAGAGAGAGAGAGAGAGAGAGAGAGAGAGAGAGAGAGAGAGAGAGAGAGAGAGAGAGAAAGAGAGAGAGAGCGAGACATAAAAAGAGCGAGATAAAATGAAACAAAAACAAAGAAATTACCGTGAACGGAAGCGAAAGTCTTCGAATAAGATACACGAGATATATATACAGGAATGTCGAGCTCGTCGCAAAAGCCTCGTGATGGAAACCTATCCGGATATCTGATACGGTTTTTGCGGTTTCGTTCGCGCGGAGGAGGCGGTGCAGTAGAGAAGCGAGAGGTTATAAGCAGAAGAAAACGAAAACAAAAAGAATCGAAGAAAACGAGAGAATAAGGGACAACCGCGAGCAAGAAGAATAGAAGAAGACGAAAAGGCGGATATAGGTATGAGAAAAGTTGGAAACCTTTGGAAACGAACGTCGCGACCGAACCCTCAAACTTTTCTACTCGCTTTCCTGCTCCGAAGCTTCGAGAGGGACTCTCAGCCTCTCGTCGGCGCAACATATCGGCAAGAGTGAGAGAGAAGAGAGAGAGAGAGAGAGAGAGAGAGAGAGAGAGAGAGAGAGAGAGAGAGAGAGAGAACCGCACGTCTCCTATGTATCATCGCCAAGTATCTCTTCCGGATTCTCTCGCCGAGGCACATCAGTTTCGGAAACGTTACACGCCTCGTACATACACGAGTAGTGCAGAAAACTGTTAACCGATCCGCCGATTGATCTCCGAGTCATCGGGTTACGTTCGATACACCTTCACATTCTATCTATCAAAGAACGTTGGGGTTGGCGGGAGGGAGGGGGGGGGGGCGTTGACGGCGCGGCAGCGAGGCAGGAGGAATTATAAATTGTTCGTATTCTCACCCCCGTTCTATTTGACCTTCGCGCGATATCTTTCATCCGGGTCTCCGCATACTTTTACAATTTCACAATTTCCCATTCCTCGTGACTGCAATCAACCGCGTCATGCACGTATGTGCTTGTGTACTCGCGCAATAACGGTCGCATTGGGGAATGCCGGACGACGTGGCTCTTGCAACGTTCGTTCGATATAGCCGACTTTTTTCGCAAATAATGTTTCATCGTAGCAACGTCGATCGCGAAAAAAAAAAACATCGTTTGTCGCGTCACAAAGACGGCTTCTTTGTTCCGAGAGGTCTTTTGTAACGAGTCTCGGTTGCGGATTAATTTGAAAGAAATTTATCGTTGAATTCTTTTGGTTTTTTTTCTTTGAGATCGTGGAATAGGCGAGGTTATTCTTGGATATGATTTTTGTTTTGGACGAATTGATTTGTGAAAGGGACGTATGGTTTATGATTCGTTTCTTTTTTTACTTATTTGTATTTTTAAATTAATTAATTTGCTTATTCACGGAGAGAATTAAAAAGTAATTTTTGTCGTGAATTTCACGGTAAAAATTACCGTGATATATTTCAATGTGGCGACAAGTGAGAAAAGCATAATAATTCGTATGCGAGAAGTTTTTTTTAACTCACGTTACAGAAAATTTTAAATACGTAGCTAAAATTTTACTATACATGAAGGGTAGCGCGCACGACAATTTTTACCGAGAGCACAATACATTTTCCTATAACACTCATTAAATTTTATAATAAATCTTAAAATAACTTTTATAAAGACGATACTTTTTTATAGACATTTTTGAAAGGCATAAAATAATAAAATGCACAGTAAAATTTCGCTGATATTATATACTTTTTAAATTTAAGTTTTGCGTATTATGTTACACATAAAAATTTACTAGAAAATCTGGTAAAATGTTCTATCTGAAGAAGAAATTTTATTTTATTTTCGTGAAAATCTGTGTTTAACTCAGTAATAATAAGCGAAGTTTCAGGGTTGTCATCTGGTTACCGTTACTGCGCGGTAATTTTTAACATTTAATTCTCTCCGTGTTGGAGTCCCGATTTGACATATTTTGCTATATTCATTTGTATCCACTTTTTCAATTAGTTTTTACCGCAGATTTTTTTTTTAAGATGCAGTTGCGAGACAATTTTTTTCATTAACTTTTTTTTCGAAATCGATATTTTCTAATATTCATTGGCACGAATTTGTAATTTTATTTGTACCTTTGTAATATTTTTTTTAAGATTATGCGATTGCGAGGTAATTTTTTCTATTGAATTTTTCCAGTTTTTCATACTGATATTTTCCAATATTCCTTCGTAGTCATTTTTAAATTGTTTTGTACCTTTGAAATGTTTTTTTTTGTTGTAAATCGCTTAGTTGCGAGGTAATGTTCAACATTGTTTTTGTTGTTGTTGAAAATTGATGTATGCTTTTATCATTTCTTTTTACTCACTGTAATCTTGAACTAGCTTATTGGCTTTTCAAAAAAGGTTTGCAGTCTTGTGATGATTTTTATAGTTAATGTGCGTATTTTTCAATTCTTTCTTCAAGATAATATAATAGGGTAAGCTTATTTTTTATATCTATTTTTAACGTTGTGTTAACTTTTTGAACGTATTCATATTTTTAAATCATTTGTTTACATTAATTATAATTTTGAATTAATTTATACATTTTTTTCATCGATTTGCAGCTTTGCATTAATGCTTTTAATTAATTAATTGGATTTGTAAATTAATTTATAGTCTTTTACGTTTTGTTTTACATCAATTTATCATTTTAAATAAGTTTATCGTCTTTTCTAAATTGATTAGCAATTTTGTATCAATTTTTTAAATTATTATATACCTTCAAATTACATTTTTAATATAATCCGACTGTAAGTTTATACTTGTACGTTAATTTACAACTTTCATTGAACTTTTAAAATCAATCAATAGTCTTTGATTATTTTTTTACATCAGAAATGTTACGAGAGTTTATAACTTAAGATCATTATTTTTATCGAATGTAGAGCTTCAAATGGTTTTTTTTTTCAAATAATTTTTTAATTTATTTATGATATGAATAAATACTTTAGGTGAATGCGTAACGATGCATCAATTTTCCAAATTAATTTATAGCTTGCAACATTTTCTGAGCTCAACTTACATAAATGGAAGCAAACTTAGTGCATAAATTTAACGTAATTTCTTAAATAATTTTCCACTCATACAGCTGTATAAATGAATGTATACTAAAATAATAATAAATAAATCAAGATAATTACAGTAGTGAATTCCAATTAATGTTGAATTTTGAATCGTTGGTAGGCAACGAAACTTTCTTTTTATTTCTTCGATTTTTTCATTTTCATTATTATCGAAAATATTTTCCTGCAAATTTATGCTGCACATCTCCAATAAAAATCCCAAAAGAACGTTGAAATGAATTTCGAGGTCGAAAATGTTGCCGAAAAAAATGTGAACAATTAAGGTTGTAGTCTCGCCAAAGCGTTTTGCTATACATTTTTCTTTAATTTTGCGGACCCATTCAGGACACTATTAAATGTTTACCGGCGAAATTTTAAAAGGATTCACCGTTTCGTTTTCGAGATATTGGCAATCAAAGATTTCACGGTTTCACACGTCTTCTTGTGGGGAGCACTGAAAAATTTCACATTTCACGCAATAACTTCTAAACTTTACTACAGATTTAAAAAAAATCTCCATTGCAGAGGAACATATGACGAAGTGGGTAAAAGAAAATCATGAATTTTGACGTCTAGTTTCAGAGATATAGCGATTTAAATAAAGCGTTGTCTAGCGAGGCTAGCGCCACGAAGCGACTGGAGCAGATTAGAACTAGATTACAGTAGTGCGTGAATATCCGTATACGCAGAGTATCTACGTATCAGTAGCCGGAATGGATAGTCTGATACAAAAGTGAGGGTTAGGTAAACATTGGGTGTACTTCCGAAAAGCCTACACCTCCGATTAATTTAAAACTTCGTATACTTATGTAGTTTGACTCGCTGATCACGAATATGATAGTTGAAATACCCGCAAATTTTATTTTCAAGGTCAAAACTAAAAAAAAACTTTTTTTTTTTAGTTTTTCTATTTTATTTTAATAAATATTGATCTTAGAGAAAAATGTTCCATACAAGAGTTGTAGCTTACGAATAGACTGATATTTTATGTTCCATACAGATTTTGTCTAAAACCATTATTTTTCGAGAAAAATGGGATAATGCTCCAATAAGTATATTTTGCTAAACTCTATTAGTTTCGATGTTATCTACTTACGCACTTTACCACGGGGAGGTTAGAGTTTAGTCTTTAAAGTGCATGTTCTTTTGTTTGCTTTTTTTGTATTTTATTCTTTTTTGCTTTTTTTTTGTATTTTAGTTTATTTTTTATGTATTTTATTCTGCTTTTTGCTTTTTTTGTATTTTTTATTTTGGTCTTTTTTGTATGTATGTATTGGTTTGTTCCAGCCGTACAGGGTCTTCCCCTTTTTACGAGCCCCAACCCACCTCAACTTTGTTCCGTCACCCATTCCACATCACCCCTCTATATCGCCCCGATTCCACAATTCCCCCGTCTGCCTCCAATCCCCCCCTTGCGGCCGCAGCCGACTTCCCCCTCTGTAACGTGTTCCCCATGACATGTCTGCCATGGGCATAGGGAAACTGCGGAAAACCTATACCGATACAGCCGGTCCCAAGTTCGCCTCCCAGTCACGGAACTAGTCGTCTTTCGCCGAGGAATATCGAAGAAAAATATTTCACGACGAAAGTTACGCGACTGGGATTCGAACCGGCGACCTCCCGATCCGCTGGCCAGCACGCTAACCACTAGACCAACGCATCGGGTTGGTCTTTTTTGTGTTTTATGTTGTTTTCTGTTATTTCTCGTGATTTTAGTATTATATAGGAAAATATTGAAGGTCAAGCAATATAAAAACGAAAAACTTGCGTGGCTTTGTGCGTAGAACACTCCAGTGTTCTACGTACCCCACGATTCTACGCACCCATCCGAGGTGCCCTCCGCCCACCCCAGTGTTCTACGCACCCCACGATTCTACGCATCCATCCGAGGTCCCCTGCGCCCACCCCAATGAACTACACACCCCACGATTCAACATATCCGAGTTTGTTTGGGTTTGTTTTATTTGCGTTTGTTTGAGCCCATATGCAGTAAAGTGCGTAAGTAGATAATATCGAAACTAATGGAGTTTAGCAAAATATACTTATTGGAGTATTATCCCATTTTTCTTGGAAAATAATGATTTTAGACAAAATTTGTATCGGACACAAATTATCGGTCTTTTGATGGGTTACAATTTTTGTAGGAGATATTTTCCTCTACGATCAACATTTATTAAAATAAAATAGAAAAACTAAAAAAAAAGGTTTTTTTTAAGTTTTTACCTGAAAAATCAAATTTGCGGATATTTTCACTATCGTATTCGTGATCAGCGAGTCAAAATACATAAGTACACGAAGTTCTAAATTATTCGGAGGTATACGGGCTTTTCGGAAGTTTATCCCTACTACCTTAAGAAAAATGTATTTTTCGATAGTACGATATCCGAGACGCCAAGTTTTGACCGTTGATTCTTTATATTTGAAACAAAATAACGAGAATTTCAAGAATAAAAAATTTGCCGTTTCGGCTTCCTTAAGGAATTATGAGCGCTTTTAGCGGTAATTGAAAAAACGCTAAATTTCAACGATAGTTGTTGGCTCATGGGTAAAATATCTTTATTTTATCACAAATAATGGAACCGGGCGAGCTTCAAACGTATTTCTTTAGTATTGCCTAAAGGGCAAAAAGTTTTTCTCTTATTTGGCCGAGACCCAAGAAGTTATACTTTAATATAGTACACCATTTTTTCCGAGCTTCTCTATTGGAAAGATGCTATGTACGTAGAAGGTGTGTCGCACGCGAAAGGTGTTTGCCACTGAAGCGCGGAGGATCCGGGGGTTGCAACCCCCCGGCGGGGCCCAGGGGTAGGGCCCCTTGCGGGGGCGGAGGGGGCAGAGCTCCCCCTCCCAAAGACACTAAACGCAGTGTATTTATATGATTTTCCTAAAATCATATAAATGATAATCCTAAATTCACCGTCAAATATCTTGCCTCGTTGGGCTTCAACGAAGCAAACTTCAACGCCCCCGCCTGTGGGATACACAACAGTTCGAATAGTATCTACAAACGTGTTCTATTCGTGATTGAGCATGTGATGAGTTTGCGAATCTTGGTTATGATGCCAGAGATCGGGGCGAACGTAGAAGGATAAACAATAGGGAACTGTGAGAGACAAGATTTTCGTTCCGCGTTGCACGCACAGCGAGCGTGTCCGCCGTGTACACGAGGGAACGCGTATCGTCCGTTCGGCGAGCGATGGACGAGTGGCAGCGCGAAGCGTTATGGCTCGCTAGTCACGATCGTACACCAGGCGGCGCGCTCTCGCTTCGTCGACGCGCGGATCAGGGTGGGAGGCGCTTCGTGCGCTCGGCTCACCGAGCAGCGCGTAGACCGCGTTCCCGAGTCCCGTCGTCAGTGAGCTCTCGGCGCTCGAGCGAGGTGTATCGTTGGTACGTGTGTCGTGGAAGATAAAAAAAAAAAAAAAAAAGTAGAAAGGAACGAGTCGCTTTTTAACGTCGAGCAAATTGGATCTCGATTATCGCTCGGGGTTATCTTATCGAAAAGAGAAAAAACGTTCGCCGAATTAGTGTCCGATAAAAACTCTTTATATAAATATTTGCAGTGACGTTACGATCAAAGGTTCGTGAGAGTGAAAAGAAAGAAAAAATTTACGTGTTGTCCAGGTGTGCTTGGAGAATCGTTGGAAAAAAAATTCGCAAAGCGTTTAAACTCGGCGAGCAAAAAAAAAGACCGAGCAAAAAAAAAAAAAAAAAGACCGCAAAAAAAAGACATCGACGGACTGAAAGTCGTGACGTGTTTTTCTCGATTAAATTTCCCATCGCGAATAAATAAAAATAAAAAAAATTCGCGTTTCGTTCCTACAAATGCCATGAAAATCGGGCGAGTGTTTTCTTTGTTTTGTTTGTGAATACGAATGGGAATAGCGTACGGTAAATTCCGATGACTTTCGCGTATCGGGAAGCGGCGACGATGCTTCGACGTGATGATTTTCGACAAATTAATCGTCGCGACTAGGCGCAACCGGTCGGTGAAGATATAACACAAGAGGCACTTTACACGCTCGAAGCGCCTCTGTGTGATTCATCCTGTGATTTGTTATCAGTGATAATCCTTAAGTTCTTCGGCTTCTTTTTGTTCGTACTCGCAGTGCTCTCAATCTTCTATCCCCTCGACATATCAGTTTTGTTCTTGTTTTTTTTTTTAATTTTTTTTTTTAACTTCGTCTCACGAAACGATATAATTTAGTAATCATGGATGGGCCAGGCAGACTTTACGCAATGAAGGATACGAGAGTAACGAGAATCGATGAAACTTCGAAGCCGGTGAGTCACAAAAACACACGCACGCAAAAATAATTTCGTGCACGATTAAACTCGATGCTTCGTTATTCGTTATTCGATAATATTCGTCAACTTTTTTAATAATTTTTTTTTTTTTTTGCGATAAATATCGCGCAGTTTATTATGATTACTCGTTGATCCTCGAAACATTCGATAGGCGCGGGCAACGGAAAAAAAGTATTTCAACAAAAATATTCCATGAGTATTCTTTCTTTTTTGGCTGTACGGAATTTCTTTTTTTTTTAACGATTCTTATCACTCAATAATGATATAACAATTAGTGCTATGACGGCAGGCATCTCATAACAACGAACCCAAACAAAGTCAAACGAAGCCAGACGGGCCCGAGCAGAAAAGAAATGTGCACGGATTACTTCGGTTGTTTTTCCGTTTGGGTTTGCAACAGTACTTAACCCAAACAATGTTTGTTCGGCTTGGCAAGTTTAGTAATCCGAACAAACCCAAACATTGTTTTTTTTTTTTGGCTCGACTGTGTTGAAAAGCCAAAGAAACTAAAAAATTGTTCGTCTGTTTGGGTTAGTGGTGAGCTTCCAAAAAACTCGGGCTCGAACGAACGACCCGAACGAAACCAAACAAACGCCTAACCCGAACAACGTTTCTTCGCTACGGTTGGGCTGTTTGGGTTTGTTTGGGTTATCACATCTGCTGGACAATAAATATGCAGGATGAGTGCCTTCTGATTTGTTTGGGTCTGAGTTTTTTTTTCGTTTTCTTGGATTCACAGTATTGGTAACCCAAACAAACCCAAACAATGTTTGTTCGGCTTGGCAACTTTAGTAACCCGAACAAACCCAAACATTGTTTTTTTTTTGGCTCGACTGTGTTGAAAAGCCAAAGAAACTAAAAAATTGTTCGTCTGTTTGGGTTAGTGGTGAGCTTCCAAAAAACTCGGGCTCGAACGAACGACCCGAACGAAACCAAACAAACGCCTAACCCGAACAACGTTTCTTCGCTACGGTTGGGCTGTTTGGGTTTGTTTGGGTTATCACATCTGCTGGACAATAAATATGCAGGATGAGTGCCTTCTGATTTGTTTGGGTCTGAGTTTTTTTTTCGTTTTCTTGGATTCACAGTATTGGTAACCCAAACAAACCCAAACAATGTTTGTTCGGCTTGGCAACTTTAGTAACCCGAACAAACCCAAACATTGTTTTTTTTTTGGCTCGACTGTGTTGAAAAGCCAAAGAAACTAAAAAATTGTTCGTCTGTTTGGGTTAGTGGTGAGCTTCCAAAAAACTCGGGCTCGAACGAACGACCCGAACGAAACCAAACAAACGCCTAACCCGAACAACGTTTCTTCGCTACGGTTGGGCTGTTTGGGTTTGTTTGGGTTATCACATCTGCTGGACAATAAATATGCAGGATGAGTGCCTTCTGATTTGTTTGGGTCTGAGTTTTTTTTTCGTTTTCTTGGATTCACAGTATTGGTAACCCAAACAAACCCAAACAATGTTTATTCGGCTTGGCAACTTTAGTAACACGAACAAACCCAAACATTGTTTTTTTTTTGGCTCGACTGTGTTGAAAAGCCAAAGAAACAAAAAAAATTGTTCGTCTGTTTGGGTTAGTGGTGAGCTTCCAAAAAACTCGGGCTCGAACGAACTACCCGAACGAAACCAAACAAACGCCTAACCCGAAAAACGTTTCTTCGCTACGGTTGGGCTGTTTGGGTTTGTTTGGGTTATCACATCTGCTGGACAATAAATGTGCAGGATTAGTGCCTTCTGATTTGTTTCGGTCTAAGTTTTTTTTTTCTTTGCTTGGTTTGACAGTATTTGTGACCCAAACAAACCCAAACAATGTTTTTATTCAGCCTTGCAGGTTCAGTAACCCAAACAAACCCAAAAATGTTTGTTCATCCTCCCAGTGCCAATAACCCAAACAAACCCAAACAACGTAAGTTCGGTCTGGCAGCGCATCAGTAACCCAAACAAACCCAAACAAGGACAAAAAATGTTTTCTTTTTCCGTTTTGGTTACTACTAGGCCTACAAACATTGTTTGAGTTATCGCCACTGCTGTACAAAAAAAAAACGTTGAAGTTTGCATTGTTCGAAAGCAACGATAATTCTTTCCAATCGCTGAAAACAAATTTTGGCCGACTTAGACTATGAAAAACACTCGAACGTTTCAACGTATTCTTATTAGAAATTTACGACCTTAATTTGAAAATAAAAAAAAAATATTTGGATAATGCGAAAGATAAGTAGATAAAAAATGAAAAAAGAAATAATTGCATTCCAACGATGCAAACTTCAACGTCATGATGAAGAATGTCTTTCGTTTTTTTTTTTTGGGTTTGCTTGGGTTACTACTATCGCTGTACAGAAAAATGACGTTGAAGTTCGCATCGTTGGAATGCAACGATATTTTTTTCTTCATTTTTTTTCTTCCTTTTTTTAAAATCAGTATCCAAAGCTTCGTTTTTGCAAATTGAAGTCGTAAATTTCCCAAAAAAAAATACGTAGAAACGTTTGTGCGAATTTCACAGCCAAAAAAGTCCAGAAAAATAATCAGTAAATTAAAAGAATTAATTTACGTTGAATTCCAACGATGCAAACTGCAACGTCATAGAGAAAATGTGTTCAAGAACTTTCTTTGTGCCATTACGACCAATACAAAAATGTTCTACCGTTATTCAGCGACAAGAATCGTTAGAAGAAAAAAAAGGAAATAAGAAAATTTAATTGATTTTCGGGTGGAGTATCGATTCGACGTACTTTCCAAATATTCAAATTCGAATGGAATTCCAAGCTGCGCGATCTCTGCACGTATGATTTGAAACGCAATGTTTCACTTCCATTAGATCATTCCGTTGGCATAAAGTTGGGCTCGTTTGAGCGAGAACGCGCGCCTCGTATATATTCATAAATAATGAATTAACGACGCGCGATAGCGCTCGCCTCTCGGCCTTGTGATTGTATATAATTCATGATTTATTGTCTAGCGACGAGAGTAAACGCGAATTGTGACCGTCGTTGATTCGTTCGGGAAGAGAGTCGCGCAGAAACGCGATATTGCCGAGCCCAATGCAAACCAATATCCATTACGTCACTCCAATACTTGCAACCTTAAAGCTTTTTTTTTTTCTTTTTCTTCTTGACATTTATTTATTATACACGGAGCATTCGACGAATTATAATAAGGGGGAAATATACCAATTGGATGGTATTGAAGTTTTCCATCGTTGGGTCTTTTTACATTTTATTTTTTATATTTTATTATTATTGAAGTTTGCATCAAAAGTTCATTCTTACATTTTATTTTTCATAGTTTTATTATTATAGAAAATCTTTTTTTTTCTTCAAGCTTCATATTGTAGATCGCTAAACGTTCTCTGAAAAATGGTTGAGCGATTTTTATAGGCAAAATTTACCAAAGTTAAGGAGGGTGCCCGAATGATCAAATTTTCGATTACGTAAAATAAACAAATTTCAGATAATATTGGGTGAAGTAAAAAGTTCTGAGCGTTTTCCGCTAGATGTCTTTGGTGAGCCATATCTCACGATGTATACATCGCATCGGGTCATACTATACGGCGATTTAAAGGTGACATTACGCTTCGAAAAAAGTTCTTTGACAGTTTTGTGTTTGGTGAAGCCAGTTGTGTGTTACAGCGTTCCAAAATGGAGGTAAAAAAAGATAAAATTCGATACATTCTTCAGTATCACTACGACCAAGGTGAAAAGGCGGAGAAGGCGGCAAAAAAAATTTGTCCTGTTTATGGAGCCAATACAGTATCTAATGCAACAGCAAAGCGGTAGTTTCAACGATTCCGTTCTGGTAATATGGACGTCGAAGATGAGGCACGCTCTGGTAGTCTAATCGTCGAAAATGTCAATAAAATTATGGAAATCGTCGAGTCGGACTGGCATTTGAGCACTTATTCCATTGCCCAGGAATTGAAGATTAGCCAGAAAACCGTTTGCAACCATTTGCATAAAGCTGGTCTCAAGAAGAAGCTCGATGTATGGGTGCCACACGAATTGACGCAAAAGAACCTTTTGGACCGAATTGATGCCTGCGATTCTTTGCTGAAACGTAACGAAATCGACCCATTTTTGAAGCGGATGGTGACTGGCGATGAAAAATGGATCACATACGAGAACAACAGCCGAAAAAGATCGTGGTCCAATCGCGGTGAGCCGGCCCAAACAATCGCCCAGCCCGGATATAACGGCTAAGAAGGTTTTGCTGTGTGTTTGGTGGGATTGGAAGGGAATCATCCACTATGAGCTGCTCCCATCGGGCCAAACACTCAATTCGTACCTCCACTGTCAACAACTGACCAGATTGAAGCAGGCGACCGACCAGAAGCGGCCAGAATTGGCCAATAGGAAGGGTGTTGTGTTCCATCAAGACAAAACGCCAGGCCGCACACATCTTTAACGACGCGCCAGAAGCTCCGAGAGCTTGGATGGGAGGTTCTATCGCACCCGCCGTACAGTCCAGATCTGGCACCAAGCGATTATCACCTTTTCAAGCATTTGGAAAATTTTCTTGATGGTACAAAACTGGCCTCAAGAGAGGCTTGTGAAAATGAGCTGGTCAAGTTTTTTACCAATAGGGATGAGGACTTCTTCAATCGCGGAATTATGAAATTGCCTTCAAAATGGACAAAAGTTATCGAACAAAACGGCGCATATTTAATCTAAATCGGATAATCCTAACTATGTTAATTTCATCGTCGAAATAAAGCGAAAAAACGCTCAGAACTTTTTACTTCATCTAATATAAGTGGAATGCATATAATTTTAGAAATGTTATTGCAGTAAAACTTCAGTTATACGTTTTTCAGGGAGTACAGCAAGTATGACGTATAAATGAGAATAACTTAGAAATACAGTCTGTATCGGAAACTCTTCAGCATTTGAAAATGTCGATCGGTGCAAAATTCGCGATGTTTTTTTTTCATAGCAGTACCTCTATTATGCTAATATTTGGTTTTCCAATTGAAAATTTGATTGATAGTAAGGAAGTAATGAGCCGACTGAATTTTTTTTTTCATTTTCGTCCGGAATTTTTATTTTATGCGAGTTTGTAGCATTAAAGCTTTAATGTTTTATACTGATAAATAACAGACATTTTCGTATAAATAAGGGATAGGTAATCACAGTTAAGTAAAGGGTGTCTCAAAATGACCTGACATTTTAATTGATTAATAAAACGTATTATTTATTTGAAAAGTACGAATATCTTTATTTTAATATAAGGTACAAACATGGAGGTTATGTGTGGAACACAACATCCGATAAATGGCCGCCTCGTCCCTATTTGCAAACGTTCACTCTTTTGACGAAATTTTTCAATAACGTTTTGGCATAATTGCGGACTAATTTCATTGATGGTGCGTCCAATTGCTTGCTTGAGCTCCGGAATGGTCTGTGGATCATTGGCATACACTTTTCCTGCCAGAAAAGCCCAAAGAAAGAAGTCCAATGGCGTCAAATCGCACGATCTTGGTGGCCAATTCACATCGCCGTGGCGCGAGAAAACTGCATTGTTTCACATTGCATTTTCACAATTTCCATGCGTTGCTCGATCGTGTCATTCTCCATGACTAAACCTCAATACTTTCTGATGCCAGCTGTCAAAGATTAGTACTCTATGTCCGCCCAAAAAAAAAATGGCGCGCAATTTAAAATGTCAGGTTATTTTTAGACACCCACTACATGCATACATAGCACGATCCTAGAATTTTAGACTGAAAAAAAATAAGCTACGAGTTGTGAATTTTTTAAAATTCTCGTCTGTTTTTTCTTTGTGTCCCAAAGAACACTGATTTACGTACAACTGAGATAGACCAGACCCCGATGCGGATGCTGGGGAAGAATATTAATAACGTATAAGCGCAAAAAACGTATAAGTGAAAAACGTAGAAATGAAACTTTATTACATTCTTTATAGGCGGAATTTGCCGGGGCCAGGGAAAATATGACGTAAAAATGATAAAAACGTATAAGTGCGAAACGTATAAACGAGATTTCACTGTAATCGTTTTTTGTTTCTTGACACCGCGAATACGTGTTACTAATCAAGTTGAAATGCGGCAAACGCGTAATTTAGTTATCAGTAATTGGTAGCACTGAGCTCACACACGAACGTCGAACACTTTTGTATTCGACGAATATGAAAAGACGGAAAGGAAAAATCCGAAGTAAAAAACAGTACAATCTACGATTGAAGCAAGTATAAAATGGAAAACAGCGAAAAAAAGTAGTAGTTGAGCCGAGAAATGAATTCACAATCGACGAACGAGGCATCAATTGATTTGAAGATGTCAGAGAACACATGCATTGCAGCTTCTGTCACGAGGAGTTATGGATTAAGAATATCAAACATTTCGAAAGACAGGAACAATAACTTTCTTGTTATCAATAAGGAACAAAAAATAACGATAGTGATAAAAAATATTTAAATACTCTTTATAAAACCGTGGTAAGAAATTTATAACGAGGAAGCAATACTTTGTACATTTAAAATTGTGGCGCCTATTTGTGACGGCCGATTTGACAGCAGCCATGTGTCGTAGCGTGCTTTATCGTTTTACGCAAATCAGCTACAATTTTTTTATTTTTTTTCGAAAATATCTCGATAACGAAGCAGACAAAAAGCTTCACTCTTCGTTGAAATCCTTCATAAATATATCAATAATTTTTGCCGCCTATTTGTATTCAATTTTCAACATTTTTATTATGCTGCAAGTGTCGTATCAGAATTATCGTATACCAGGTGTACAAGTATGAAATGCGGATTTTTTTTTCTAAAAAAACACGTTAAATTCGGAAGACCGATAAAAAGTGCTTTATTCAAAGTATGCTCCATCGCTTGTTATACATTTTTCCCATCTTTCGGGCAATTTTTGAATACCACGCCAGTAAAAATCTTCCCCTTTTGCTGCGAACCATTCATCGAGCCATTTTTTCACATCTTCGTACGAACCAAAGCGCTGCTCAGCAAGTGCGTGACCCGTCGATGCAAACAAGTGGTAATCGGAAGGAACCAAGTCTGGTGAGTAAGCCGCATGGGGTAGAACTTCCCAGCCGAGTGCTTCCAACGTGTCGCGAACCGGTTTTGCCGTATGTGATGGAGCATTGTCATGAAGAAAAATGACTTTGTGTTGTCTCTTTCGGTATTCTGGCCTTTTTTCAAGCAGCGAACGGTTCAAATCGGTCAATTGTTGTTGGTAACGTTTAGTATTAACCGTTTCCCCAGGTTTCAACAGCTCATAAAAGACCACGCCCCTCTGGTCCCACCAAACACAGAGCATCGTCTTTCTGCCAAAGCGATTCGGTCTCGCGGTCGATGTGGATGGTGCGCCTGGGTCTATCCATGATTTTTTGCGCTTGAGATTCTCAAAATAAATCCACTTTTCATCCCCTGTAACTATACGATGCAAAAACGACTTCCTTTTGTACCGAGCGAGCAAAATGTCACATGTGTTTTTTGCGCTTTTCCATTTGCCTGTCGTTCAACTCATGTGGTACCCATCTACCGGTTTTCTGAATCTTTCCCATCTCTCGTAGCCGATTGGAAACAGCTTGTTGACTAACGGCCAATTGCTCGGCGAGTTGTTTTTGTGTTTGCGAATCATCTTCGTCCAACAATGCTTGCAATTCCACATCTTCGTATTTTTTTTGGCGGTTTTCCATGTTCCTTGTCTGCAACATCGAAGTCACCACTTTTGAAACCCCGAAACCATCGTTTACACGTATCTTCCGATGGAGCATGTTCACCATAAGCTTCTCGAAGTAATCGGTATGATTCAGCAGCAGTTTTCTTCAAATGAAAACAAAAAATTAATGTTGTCCGCGAATGCTCTTCGTTCGGTATAAATTTCGACACATTGAACAAAACTACACAACACTATGCACACACTTTTCCAATTTATCACTCTTGCGCGTCTGACACTTGTTGATGACACAACAAAATAGCGCAGTGTGAAATCTTTATAGCACAAACTGCATTGGTGCACCATCTGTTGTCTGAAATCCGCATTTCATACTTGTACACCTGGTAGCTTTTGCTGTGTCGCCCGTGTATAAGAGCCTAAATTCAATAATTAATTGTTCACCAATCACGCAGACGAATGATTTGAAATTTTGCACAGAGTCTTTTGCACCTGTTCGCAAATATCCTCAATAAATTTCAGCAAATTCTCATTATTACGCGATAGCTGAGCAACCTCCTTGAAGGTATTCCGATATATTAATTTTCATTGCATTCCAACGATGCAAACTTCAACCTCGTCTAATTAGTGTAAATCGTCGAGTTGTGGAAAATTACGCTTTTGTTTCATGTAAAATTTCATTTTTATTCGATTACGTGTAGATTTACGAAAAAAGCGTGGAGAGTCCCTTTGATGTTTGAAATCGAAACCTTTTGGCTTTGTAAAATGAGCGAATAATTCAAGAGAATTCCGATTTTTACATTTTTTTTTGTATTGCTGCAATGCGCGAAGTACGCTGGTCAAATGGTTTGTGCAATTAAATTGTACGATTCGATTATTGGTATCGATTGTCAAAGAAATGATGATTATTTTATTTAAAAAAAAGGGTTTTGCTTCCGTCGGTATTTGTATTATTTAATTATAATTTTTTCGTCCAAATAGCATTTAAATGAAATAAAAATGTGTTTGAAATATATTTCAATTGAACTAATTAAAATGTATTAAATCGAACAACGTCAATTTGCATTATTTAAAAAAATATTCAGATCATTTTGCTGCGTCAATTGTTCAAATTTTCTACTTTATCAGTCGAAAAAGAAAAATTTGTTCCCGGCCATAAACGTTTTTGCAGAGACATGTCTAAAAAAAAACATGTTCAAATTTTTATTCGAATAATTATCGTTTTCTGATGTACGGGAGTATCCTTTATAAAATAATTTCGAAACGTCAATCACTTTTACAAATTTCTTCATCAAGCGAAGACCCCAACTTAAGCGATAATTGCATTTTTTTCACTTCGAATTATAAAAACGTGAGCATAATGCATATATATTTCATTCCAAAAATGAAGAAAAGCTGAGAAAAAAAAACATGTTTATATTTCACTTAAGATTACAATTAAAAATCGAAATCCAAACAAATTGAAATGAAAACATGTTTATATTTAAATTAAGATTACAGTTCAAGATTAAAAGCCAAACAAACCCAAACAAATTGAAAAGTAAACATGTTTATATTTAAATTAAGATTACAATTCAAGATGAAAATCCAAACAAACCCAAACAAGTTGAAAAGAAAACATGTTTATATTTAAATTAAGATTACAATTCAAGATTAAAATCCAAACAAACCCAAACAAGTTGAAAAGAAAATATGTTTATATTTAAATTAAGATTACAATTCAAGATTAAAATCCAAACAAACCCAAACAAGTTGAAAAGAAAACATGTTTATATTTAAATTAAGATTACAATTCAAGATTAAAATCCAAACAAACCCAAACAAGTTGAAAAGAAAACGTGTTTATATTTAAATTTAGATCGCAATTCAAGATTAAAATCCAAACAAACCCAAACAAATTGAAAAGAAAACATGTTTATATTGAAATTAAGATTTCAATTTTCTAAAATAAGGTAATAATTTATCAGAAATGATTCGTAACGTTAATCATTTCTTCATCACGCGTATATCGAATCCAAACAATAATTGTCGATTTTGTTCATGTCGAATCACGTCAATCTGATTATCAACTGGCGAACTCCGTCATAGGATGTTTTTCCTCATAAATACCCCTCCCCCCCTCTCTCTCTCTCTCTCTCTCTCTCTCAAAGTTTTCACGTGCGTTATCGTGGCACGAGCTGCGGGCGTCCCGATAAACGGTGCCACATTCTATCGAATACACGATCGATCCACGTTGGCCCAATTTGCCAGTAGAAGAAAAAAAACAGTGAATAATACTTCGCCGCAATTCAATCCGTCCGCTTCGATTCTGTATCGTGGCCCCGCGACACGCTAAGCGAATTATAACTTTTCCGTCAAACGCGAGAGTTTTCGAGCAACCGCCGTTTAGC
Source organism: Ophion ventricosus (assembly GCA_963932345.1). Lineage (NCBI taxonomy): Eukaryota > Metazoa > Arthropoda > Insecta > Hymenoptera > Ichneumonidae > Ophion > Ophion ventricosus. Next base: position 28,534,581 of record OZ010715.1, on the reverse strand, counting down.
GATAAGCCTGTAATAACAAGGGGTCACAGAGACTCGTACTGATATTCGAAAAAAAAAAAAAAAAAAAAAAAAAATTAACGGCATGCCTGCATAGTTGATCTTTTTGTTTTTATTTTATTTTTGTTATTTTTATTCTAGTCTCAATCGTTGCACGAGGTCACGTCGAAAGCTCCTATCGCGATATTCGATACGAGGACTTCTCGGGTTACCTGTAATCTCCTCGTACGTGTATGTGTGTGTGTGTGTGTGTGGGTGTATTTACGAGCCAACATGGTATACGACACCACGGAAAATGCACAGTAGCGAAGGAATTATCCGATTGACCGAAGCCGAGAGACCGTCACAATTATGCAAAAAAAGAAAAACGAAACGTTTTTTTTTTTCCTTTCTCGTACGTACAGTGTACGAGAGAGTTTAAACAATTTTTCTATACGTTTATACTATGGCAATGGGAGAAATTCTAATTACGGTTATGTACATTCGTAAATTAATACTGCAATACGAATTTTCAGAGAGAGAAAGAGAGAGAGAAAGGTATAGGATTGAACGACGCGTCGGCACACTGAAGGGGATATAAATTTATCGAATTACCGTACATTTAATTTTGCTTCGATCCAATTAGCGTGTATTACGTTAATTTTTTAATTAGCTTTCGCCCGGAGGCTTTTTGCTTCGCGTGTTTGCCGCGGAAATTTGGTTCGTGGGCATGTTCGGGCATTTTTAGGATCGTGTCGTATTAAGGGTTGGAAACAAGGGTTGTTCGGGAAAACAAGTTTTCTGGAATGTTAAACAAAATATATTATTATTGTACTTGGGTGATGAAGAAAAAAATCCATGTACTTTATAACACGTGCTTGTAATTCTATCAATAGAAGGGAAAAAAAAAACAAGAAAATTGAATCAGACGATGATTGAAATTAATGAAAATGTTTTACATTGAGTATTTATCGAAGCAACAATGCAAACTTTAACATCATAATTGATTTATGGCCTCGATCAGACGTTTATAATTTAGTTGTTGAAAAAATGTTCGATTTTTAGATTTGTTTTTTTTTGTGATATTAAAACCGAATGTCCAAAAGGGTTTTTCTTTGAAATAATTCTAAAGACAATTATTCATTGTTTTTATATCATGATAATTCAAATTGTAGATGTTGGCGCGAAATATCACGCTATCGGCCGTGGCGCTTGTGACGTCACCGCTCGAGAACGCGACCGAATAGGCTATGTATACGGCTTACACGCGAGTGTATAAAAAAGTCAAATTTTGTGTCATTTTACATCTAAAAATCTCGAGCATTCCGAAAAAGTCGAAATATAGTTTAATTTTCGTGCAACGATGTGTGAAAGTGGATTCGTGAAAGCAAATTCGAGTAATTTACCGACCGTGGATAACTGAACATTTTTAGGTTAGGAGAGGCTTGATAAATTGGGTCACTTATTGTCGCTACGTATCATAAGTATTTTGAAAAAGACGTATTTAAAAAAATATATATTTCAATACAGTTTATGTTATAACAAGTTTACACTGACATCAAAGTGGTATTCACAGCAAAAATAAGTGGACGATGATTTCGGGTTGACACGTCCTGCTGCATCGAACCACAGATTTCGACGTTTTATGTCTTGTGGCACATTCAGAAATACCTATTAGGGGCACTTTGCGTCGTATTTATACAAAGAAGAACGAAACAAGGCCTGTACGATTTTGTCGTTGCCATCGATGACAAAATACTCGTATCACACGAGTAGTTCGTATACTGGCGTTCGAGCAGTGACGTCACAGAGCGCTCGGGTAACTTCGGGTGTTCTCGGCGCGTTTTTGCCGAGCCGAACAGAACAACAATTTCAAAGTGCTATATCATTGTTAATTGTTGAAAAAAAAAAGAAAAATACTTTGCTTTAAAAACCCCACATGTTCTTTACAATGAAAAAAGAATCATTTGATGACCCAATTGCTCAACGACAATGAGAATCTATGTACCGCCGGAAATACGATTTTCACTCGACTTTCACCCCCTCCCCTTTCATTCCAAAAATGAAGAAAAGCTGAAAAAAAAACATGTAAATATTTCAATTAAGATTATAATTCAAGATTAAAATCCAAAAATATTGAAAAGAAAACATGTTTATATTTAAATTAACATTACAATTCAAGATTAAAACCCAAACAATGGGTATGGGGATAGACAACTTTTTTTTATTTGGTGTTAAGGGTGAACTAGCCCTAAATAAGCCTCGCAAAAAAGAATTAACGCTCGTAACCTCTCACGGTATGGGGATAGCCAATTTTTTAATTGGCACAATTTGTAAACGAGCCCGAAATATAGGCTCCAAAAAAAAAAAAAAAAAATTAACGATTTTCTTTTGCAAAATATTCGTTTGAAATCAAAAGAAAAATGGTACTTCTTGATTTTCTAACTTACGCAGACCCCGTAAAAGTGAAAGGGATGGGATAGTAAATAGCCTGCAAGGGCATACGAAGAAAAATTATAAATGCGTGTATTTGCATCTTGGGCCTGTTGTGCTTCACAACAATTTCCCTAGGCACATGCGGTTGACCCCGACATATTTTTCATTTTATCAATATACAGGGTGTCCCAGGACGGAATGTCATCCCTGAAATGGGGGGGGTTGAGGGTGAAATTCTGAGTCGATTGATATAAGCATGTATGGTTCCCAGATCAACCCCTGAATTTTTATTAATTTTTAAAGACGGGCCAATCAGGCGCGCCTGACGGCGCGGTGCTCCTACCGTGCTCGCCAGGCACCAGTACAGCGCGCGTATCGCTCACCGACGTAAACCCGCTCATCGGGCGCGCCTGATTGGCCCGTCTTTAAAAATTAATAATAACTCAGGGGTTTATCTGGGAACCATACATGCTTATATCAATCGACTCAGAATTTCATCCCCAACTCCCCATTTCAGGGATGACACTCCGTCCTGGGACACCCTGTATAGAACTCGGAGTTTCGCTAGATAAATAAATCGTTCTTTATGGCTCGACACAAAAAATCGAACTTCTTTTATTATCTAAATGAAAAAAAAAAACACACACATATATATATAATATATCAATACAAATATAGAAAAAAAATCAATATTATTTTTACACACATGCGTACGAGTTCCAAGAAACGAATTGAGAGAGAGAGAGAGAGAGAGAGAGAGAGGCGAGTGACGTAAAAAAAATCGTCACGTAACGGCTTCGTATTTACGATATACATTTGTGCATACATACACGTGAAAATGTACGCGTTACCCGTGTACTTGAGAAACTACGAGAGGAGTCTACTGCGAGAGGAGTGACGAGAGAAAAGAGGAGGGGGGGGGGGGGGACTCGGCAAGGTTGAGAGGCAAATTACGGAGTCACCGCGCGCGTCTCCTAGCTTTATTCATCAAAATATATACGTGTATGTACGTAGGCACGTAAAAATATATGCACGGACGTCTTTCCTTATATATTCGCTCCTCATTTTGTTCCCACGAGACTTAATAACACAGTTCACGATTTTACGGGTCACATCGTGATTTTTTTTTTCTCTTCAATTTTATTTATTTTCCATACACGATGGAACGAGAACGAAACTCGTATATTACAGCGTAGTGATGTTTTTTGTTCAGCGATTTTTTTCCGATTCAATTCGCGTCCTTAATTTAATGGAAAATATATTTTTTAATTGAAAAATACATTATTATTATTCAATAGCGATGTCGAGGCTTGTATAGTTGCTAAAAAACGAAAATACTTAATTTTTTTTGTCATCAAGATATAATAAAAATATATCTAGATCTCAAATAAAAATTTAAAAAAAAAACCGGAAAATCGTTTGAGCGTTTTTTGTGGCACAAAGTTACTGCAAAGAATTCGATTGCGACGGAATTTTCGTTGAACTTCAAGAATTCGCACTTCGATATCATCTTATTTTTTTTTTTCTCAATGATTTATTCCTCCCGTTTCTGGCAATTCGTCTATAATTTTGTCGATGGTGGTGGAATTGAAAGATATTTTCGAATTGAAAAATAGATGAGCAAATTTAAAAAGGACAGTGGCGCGTTATAGCTTTTGGCATTTATCTGAAAGCCATTCAGTAACAATATCAAAGCTTGCATCGTTGTAATGCAACGTATTTTTACAATTTTTTTCTTCTTTTTTTTTTATTCAATTGACAGCATTGATTATTGTCTGATGCGATTTTTTATGTTTTTTATTCCTGGTCATGTGATTACGAATACGTAATAGACTATATAGAAAGCGTATTCTTTTTGAATATATAAGAAATTGGTTACTTTTGTACATCAATAAAAGACGCGTTTTTTTCTAATAACCTTCGTATATTTCGTTAATACGAAATCATCCGAAAATCCATTCCTGACACACGCACGAACCATAATTGAAATATGAACACCCAGCAAAGTCGCAGGCAAAAGTTAGTATTTTTTTAAATTTCATTTGCGCCTTTCAAACTTATTAAAACAACGCATATGAATATATATATATATATATATATATATACATATATATATATATATATATAGAATTAAAAAATGTATTATCACATTTTTTTCATGTCAACATTATTCGAAATTTTCGTCGAATATAAAAACTCGAACGTTAGCGGAGTGTCGTAAAATATATGTCACGCGCAAATTTGCAATTATAATTCTGAAAAATGGCTGTATGACTCGACCATTAAAAAAAGTGTCGTACAAAACTCATGTGTGTATATATATATATATATATATATATATATATATATATATATATATATACACACACACACACACTCTTATTTTTTTTCCTTCTTTCCTCGCAAAAGAAGTGTACGTCTCAGCGGCGCGTACCATTATTACAATTCCACTCTGCACGGTATGTAATACTTATACGGTCTCGCGCACATTTCACCGGCGGTCGTACGAGACACTGAAAGAGCTTGAGAGTGTAAGAGAGAGAAAGAGAAAAAGAGAGAGAGAGAGAGAGAGAGAGAGAGAGAGAGAGAGAGAGAGAGAGAGAGAGAGAGAGAGAGAGAGCTCCGGCGATCCGTGGGACCGATAAATATAAGAAGCCGCCACCGCATCGAGACTACATGCACTCCGGCGGACTCGCGAGAGATCTTGCACCGGAGACTGCAGCCTACGCGTCTCGGTCTCGTCGGACGACGACGACGACGACGACGCGATAGACCGGTATAACCACTCGCTAACCGTTTTTTTCATTTTTTTTTTTCATCCTCTCCTCATCTCTTCTTTTTACCCCTTTCGTTCCATCTCGGAGCCTCGACTACCGCGATGTTGAGCAGAAACTCTCCTGGTGCATTATGCGATACGTCGACGTACACGAATTGGGCTGATGAAAAAAAATCAATATCTTTTCAATTTGTTGGCATAGCGAAAAATGGCAGTATATTTATAAAGGAAAAAAATCTTTTAAAAAAATGCATAGTTCTTTTAAGGCATTTTTCCGATGACGTCTTTATTTCTGAAACGTCAACGGCCGGACCAACAGCTCCTATAATTTTTGAGTTATGATGAGACACTAAAGTTGTTTCAATTATATACAATAGCTATAGAAGTACGTAGGATTTTTTTGATATATTGTTTTTTGTCAAAATGGCGCATTTTTAAAGCAAAAAGTATAAAATGCCATGAGAAAATCGTCAGAAAATTGTTTGTAAAAAAAGGAACTATGCAATATAATAGAAAAATCCTACGTAGTGCCTCAGTAAATGTAATTATAAATATACAGTTAAAATTTCAAGTGAATCGGTTGAAATTTGTTTGAGTTATGAGTCCGGGCGACTTGAAAAATGTAGTTTTGAGATAAACGCGTTTAAAGTTAGTAGAAAGTCACGATATGAATCAAGAGAGGTTGCGCTAGAATTTGAAAATCGAGTACTTATCGATTTTTCACACCCATAATCTTTTGGAATATAATTTTATAGATACTAAGGTACATTTTTCAAAATTCAAGAAAAGGTCAAGTTTTCAAAACAAAAAAAAATCGTTTTTTGAAAATCCTAGAGTGTCCTAAGGCCGTAATCTAGTTTTTTTTTTTGTAAATAAAAAACCAAAATTCTCACGCAAAATGGGAGCGGGAGAAGCTTAATTTCGAAAGGTGGGGAAAGAAATTTTCTAGGCAGTTTCCTAATTTTTTACTTGAAATCGTGATTTTTTCATGTGTTGATTAAAAATTATTGTAAGGAAATGTGCTGAGAAATATTATTGCGTTACGAGTCTCGTTGGCAAGCCCAAAAACGAAATTTTGATTGTACCAGGGATGAGCCTGGTACGAAAAAATTTAATCGAAAATATTCATAATTTAATTTTTCTGACGCAAATTCAGATTTGTTACTTTAAAATGCATTTTGGTAAATTTCTTTTGTCTATTTGTGACGCGAAAGATCACGATTTCGACGTAAAATGAGAAAAAAAAAATTGCGAAACTCGCTCGACTGAAAGTCGCTTTGGGAGGGAAAAAAACCACATTATCGTAGAAATACATGACGCAATTGTTGAAAGAAAAAGATTTTTATATCCACGGAGGATCGATCTTTGATCGCTATTTTGTGGATCAAAGTACGCGCCTATACAGCCCGTACACCCGTAGATCTCGCCCATTGGTTGGAAACGTCAAATTAAACTCACTCGCGTGGCTTTTGTCGTCTCGATCGTGTCTGACGGTGCGGGCAACGCGCGCGTTGTACCGTTAAAATTGTCCCCGCAGAGGGGCTCGCGCGACGCGCTCCGTACCCGCGTCGTTGTAATCCGACGTGCATCAACGATTTCTCCGAGCGATAAGCGCGTATCTGCGTGTCTGCATCTTTATACGTGTCGTCGATCTCGCGATGATCACGGTTTATATATATATATATATATAGTTTCTATATAGAAATTGCACTCTACCGGGTACGGCATTTCTTGCACCGAGGAGCGTATTTTATGGGCGCTTCAGCGGAGCTCTGAACAAATTTTTATATACTGATAAAAAAAATATTTATTGAAATCGTCTATCCTTGCGCAAATAGTTGCAAGTGTCCAATGGAATTCTCATACAGGGTGTCCAATAGGAAGTTGCTGAAACTAATCGGCTGTCATTTCAAAACACGTGCACAGAATGAGAAAAGCCAAATTGCTTTAAATAGAGGAAACTCTGCACTTTTAAACGCACATAAATAAAACCCAGTCAAATATTTTTTATGTCAATTTATTACATCTTATAAAAATAACGAAAAAGTACAGTGATTAATGATAGATATTTTCGAAGTGCGAACCGTTAGATTGTGCACAAAAATCAATTCTCTTTTGAAAACTGTGAAAAACTGTGTCCAACATATCGTTCGTAATGCCGCGAACCACTTCCTGGATGGCCGCGAATCAGTTCTTCTACTGTGCTGGGGTTTTTAGCGTAACAATGATCTTTAATGTAACCCCAAAAGAAAAAATCACAAGGATTCAGGTCCGATGAGTACGGAGGCCATTCTAGTCCGCCTTGAGCAAATTTAAGGTACCCCAGACCGATTACTCGAGTCCCATATACGCGATGAATAGCTTCAAACACCTCATGAGTCCGGTGCGGCATCGCTCCATCTTGCGTGAAGTAAACATTTTTAACCAGTCCTCTCTTTTCTGCATAAGGGAAGAATTTCGTTTCCAAAAGCTGTTTGTAATTCTCTCCTGTTACCGTAGATTCCAAGAATTGCAAATAAATTCCTTTTACTGAAATCGCTGCCCATGCCGTTACTTTCTGTGGATGAAGGGACTTCGCTAGCGATATGTTGGGATTTTCCGTTCCCCAAAACCGGTAATTTTGCTTGTTTACGTACCCATTCATCCAAAAATGTGCTTCATCGGAATAAATAATCATTTTCTCATTAAGTTCTTCGGCTTCAAACATTCCCGTAATAGTGTTACAAAATTCGATGCGTTTCGTCATGGCATGTTCAGTTAACGATTGATGAGTGCTTATTTTATACGGATGAAACTTTAAAAAATATTTCAAAATGTTGTGTAATGATGATTTGGTTATTTTTAATGCTTGAGCAGCTTTCCGAATCGAATCATTTGGATTTTGTTTGAAATAATTCTCAACTTCGTTGATCTTCTCTGGTGTAGTCGCCGTAACAGATGGACCTGGCAACTCGTGTCTACGGTCCTGGAGTGTACCATACTCCACGAAGTTATCGATTATCCTACAAAAATTAACGTAAAATTACTTCAATGCAGTTTAATTGAATTGAAACACAAGTTGTGTGATAGATGAATATGAATAAATATTAAATTCTTACCTTTTCAGAGTGTTTTCGCTGGCAACTCTATGAGTTGCAAACTTCGTACGAAACCCTCTATACGCATTACTATAAATTTTTCCCCTCGAGAAGAAGCACTCAATAAGATATACTTTTTCTTCCGTGTTGAGCTCACTCATTTTGACGCGCGCGTACTTGCTTCAACCACGGCTGGAATAAAACTGCGGGGCCTCAGGTATGCGCCTTAGAAAAAGGGACCCCTATTGAATTCATGGAGGGAAGAGACACTTATTTAGTTTTAGCAACTTCCTATTGGACACCCTGTACTTGTTTTCACTTCCTGATGGGAACGTTGGTACGCAACGAAAGTTGTTTTTTATTCTTTTAAGGTCATGCGATAGAAAATTTCATAAACTATGGTCCGTACGAATTTGAAATGATCTTGACGAATAGATTTTGATATACAAATTACACCATTTCATAAAAGGCAGTTTCGAAGAAAAAAATGCAAAATTTAATGTATGTAAACCGGTGTTTACATATTATTCGGGCGTAATGGTATTTGTTCTTGAACTTGCTCATTATACAAAAGAATCAGAATTCCAAAGTCAACGTCTTCGTGGCACGAATACCTTAATTATCTCCGAAATTTGTTGTTGCCGAGAAATCAGTTTTTTTTTTTTTTTCGTCTCTCGTATTATTCATTGCGCTATACGCAAGTAACAAAACGGGGACGGTGAACAAGTCGAGCATAAAGGATTTTATTTTCGGCCCGAAAGCACGAGAGTTTCGGATCTCCGATCGTGACTGGCTTGTTTGCTAATTGTTTTCGTCCTCGATTGTGCGAAATTTACGAGCTGCGAATGTTTCCGGGACGTTTGCGAATTGCGACAGTCGAATAAAAGTCGTTCTGCTGTTCAAACCTATATATATATATATATATATATATATATATATATATATATTTCTCGTAAGTCGAGAAGACGATAGGGCCTTACCTCCCTGCTCGTTTTACTTCTCGTACATACACACACGGAAGACTGCTTTGATCGTAAAACGTTTTTCCGGTACAGAACGGGACGCGGAAACTTATTCGTATCCGGTTCGAAAAGTTCACTCGGCTGTGTGTGTGTATATATGTTACACACACACAGCCGGCCAAAAGTTTGAGTACACCAGTCGAAATTTCTTGTCGCAACTAAAAGTTAGATAGCGGACTCAAAAATAAAGATAATCAAATTTCGCAAGCGGCGTTTCAAAGAGGACAAATTTACCTTCATTTTGCCTTTTTAGAAAAATTTTTACAATTTTTTTTGGGCCCGGTACGCCTTTCTGAAAATGGCTATTTTTCAGCTTTTTTTTGCACGTCTAAAACTGCCCGTATAACTTCCGGCGAATTTTTTCGCTCGTTCTTTCCATGACAAACTTGAAGAGGGTATCAAAACCTACATTTTCATTTTTCAGAAAGTCTCGTACGATTTTTTCTCGCCCCAGTATTGCATTTTTAGCTGAAAAAGACATGTTTTAGAAAAATAGGCGTCGTCCAATAACTATGGGGCTTCAGAGAAAATGTCAAGAGTGTAAAAAGTTGCATAGGTTCACACTGAAGTAGCCAGAATTTTTTCAGAATTTTTTTGAATTTTTTTTTTTACAATTTTGGGCCGGGACTCTGATGAGTGGAGGGGCTCCATTTGGGAATTATGGGGTCTAGGACAATCTATCAAGAAAGAAAATTTGTTTACTTTTTCATTTTTAATTAACTACCATTTTTTTCAGAATTTTTAAAAATATTATTTTAACAATTTTTTCGACTAGAACTCATTCATCTCGACATTCATTTTTTTCGCGATAATTCAATATGATATGCCTTGATTGCGTAAAGTAATAATCATGCCTCATTCTTTAATACGAAGTTCTCTATATTCAGTCAATTTTACACGTTAAAACTTTTTGGAGCAGGAAAAATTCAAAAAAATTCTCAGATAAATTCAACCGAGGATGATTCTCCAAGTTCCAGTCGAAAAAATTTTTTAAATAATATTTTTAAAAATTCTGAAAAAATTGTTAAGATAATTTTTTAAAAAATTCTGAAAAAATTGTTCAAATAATTTTTTTTTTAATTCTGAAAAAATTGTACTTAATTAAAAATGAAAAAGTAAACAAATTTTCTTTCTTGATAGATTGTCCTAGACCCCATAATTCCCAAATGGAGCCCCTCCACTCATCAGAGTCCCGGCCCAAAATTGTAAAAAAAAAAAATTCAAAAACAATTCTGAAAAAATTCTGGCTACTTCAGTGTGAACCTATGCAACTTTTTACTCTCTTGACATTTTCTCTGAAACCCCATAGTTATTGGACTATGCCTATTTTTCTAAAACATGGCTTTTTTTTGGCTAAAAATGCAATACTGGGGCGAAAAAAAATCGTACGAAACTTTCTAAAAAATAAAAATGTAGGTTTTGATATCCTCTTTAAGTGTGTCATGGAAAAAACGAGCGAAGAAATTTGCCATAAGTTATGCGGGCAGTTTCAGACGTGCAAAAAAAAGCTGAAAAATAGCCATTTTCAAGAAGGCGTACCGGGCTCAAAAAAAATTGTAAAATTTTTTCTAAAAAGGCAAAATGAAGGTAAATTTGTCCTCTTTAAAACGCCGCTTGGGAAATTTGATTATCTTTATTTTTGAGTCCGCTATCTAACTTTTAGTGCGGCAAGAAATTTCGACTGGTGTACTCAAACTTTTGGCCGGCAGTGTATATATATATATATATATATATATGTATAAGTATAAGTATAGTCTTCATCAAGGATTGAGGAATTTTCTCTTCGATTTTCGTATTCTCTCTTACCCCTTCCCTATTTCTGCCGGTCTCTCATCTTTACTCCTCGCGTTTCCGGGTCTGGAGGGACTCGTAGAAGTCTTGTCTCTCTCTCTCTCTCTACATCTCTCTCTCTTTCTCCATCTATATATATGTGTATATATATATATATATATATATATATATATTGCAGCCCAACGCCGGCTACTTTCGCAAACCGGAAGCTGCGATAAAGAGAAAGACAGAAATAGAGAGAGATAGAGGCGGGGGGTGGTGCGGGGTAATCTACACACTCTCATCAGCTGTGAACTACGCATCTCGGCCCTTTCTTTCCAAAATAAACATACTTTCGCTCGCATTATTGTTCTTCCGGATATTGCGTGTTGCAGGGCAAAAAAAAAGCGCGCTTTGGTAAATCCCTCTCGCAAAAACACCTCTCATCTCGTTCGCGCACAAAATTTGTCTTATTGTTTGTTTCGTTGTTTTGGAAAGAACACGGGCGACACCACGTCCCGGAAAGACGGGGAATCGAATCAATTGTCACCCAACCCTCTTGGAACGATTAAAAAAAAAAAAGAATAAAAAGAGCTCTCTAGCTCGAGTGTCCGCGGCGTCCTTCGTGGTCACAGCACTCTCGGGCTTTTAATTGTATATCAACATTTCGACAAGTTGTGCAATCGATGGAATCGAGGTTATAAATTTATAGTGGGGAAGCTCGGAGATGTGCGCTCCGTTTTTACGCGAATCAAGGATATCGGAGTCGTGAGAGAAAAAAAAAATGAAATAAAAACGTGTCCAAATGCGTATATAATTGTATAAAAATATCGACGTAATGATAGACCCGTCCCATTCTTCTGCTTTTCGTTATATATTGTAATATCGTAAAATTAACCGTGTCGTCGTATTCTCGGGGAAACGGGAACAAAAACGTAGCAACGAGGAACAAAAACGTAGCGTGCTTTCGAGAGGAGGCGAAAAAAGTGATTAATTTCCAGAGAAAATAAATTGAAACAAAAGAAAACAAAAATCCGGATGATTTCCGATTCCTTCCACCTAGGAAGCTTTGCTTTCTTTTGGGTTGGAGGGAGGGGGGCGGGAGAAAAAACAATTTTCATTGCTGGATTCGTTAAAATTTTTTTAACGCGCGAGGAAATGTATATTGACTGTGTGTGTGTGTGTGTGTAAGAAGGAAATTAAAATCGATTTAACTTGTGAATGAAATTAATCCTTCGGAACAGTGACCTCGTAATTATTGCATATCATTTTCACCGTGATCCATACTAGGATTTCGATTTTATATGAAATTTCATATCAAATTATTGACGAATATTGAAATTTTTTGACAAAAAAAATTCGTAGTCGTTCTGGCTTGCTGTAAATTTGGTAAATTTTAACATATCCAGCGAATATTTTTCTACACAAATAGGCCAAGGGAGACGAGTGCATTCGGCATTGAATTTGTCTCGACAAAGAGGATTGGTAAATACAATCGACAAGGATCAATAAATTTAATCGATAAACAAAGGATCGTATTTTATATCATTTTTAAGTTGTTTTGTTTGTAATATTCAATTTTTTTTTTTTCGTCGATCGCGTCATACTCGACCTTACATCTTATGTAAATGCATAACCATCATTTCTCACGATGGCAATGAAATTGTACAGTTTTTTTAAATTTTGCAATAGAATATTTAAAAAAAAATGAATTTCGTACCGAACCTCACGAAAATTTTCGGCAACGCAAAAGTTGCGTTCTCTCCTTACACCCTGTAACTTTTTCACATTTCGAGATACCGTGAATTTTTTATTTTTTTCCGTAAATAAAGATTACCCATGGTTCAAGGGGCGGGGGGGGGATTCGGTGCGAATTATAAACTTGTATTTTGCCTTCTCATCGTTTTACTTCGCGGGCAATGCTTTCTGTAACGGGGAATACGTATTGAAGGCCACAATTGAAGAAGCTTTCTTACGAGAAACTCTTCGAACAAAGTAAAAAAAAAAAAAAAAAACTGCAGCAGTGTAAGTTTGTCGTTTTCTTTTTCTCATTTTTGGACGATGAGACTTCTCTAGGATGTATCGTACGGAAATTGTTCGAGACTCATCGACAGCTATGATCGGGAGCGCGCTCGTGTGTTCGTACTTTCGAATACACACACCCACACACATATATATATATATATATATATATATATATATATATATATATATGTCGAAAACTCAATTCTCGTTTGTGCAATCTCAGGTTACCCGTTATCCGTGCTGTAGATGTAGAGAATATACCTTGTGTAAGAGTCGTTGCAACCAGGTGTTGTTATCGCCGCTGCGAAATGTGTTCACGCAAGTGTGTGTGTGTATGTGTATGTGTATGTGTGTGTGCTCCTCTCATTGTCGGTATCCGATGATAGTTTTGTCGAGAAGAATGTTGTGGCAATGGCAACTGGCGTTCGTTCTGTAAGAACTCTCCTCTTTCCTCCTGTTCCCCTTCGGCTCTCTCTCTCTCTCTCTCTCTCTCCTCTCTCTCTCTCTCTCTCTCTCCTCTTTCTCTCTTTCTCTTCTCTCTCTCTCTCTCTCTCTCTCTCTTCTCTCTCTCCTCTCTCTCTCTCTCTCTCTCTCTCATCTCTCCTCTCTCTCCTCTCTCCGCTCTCTCTCTCTCTCTCTCCTCTCTCTCTCTCCTCTCTCTCTCTCTCTCTCTCTCTCTCTCTCTCTCTCTCTCTCTCTGCAGCACGTGTGTATTATATACGATGTACAATCTGCAGGATCCAGCATCCTGCTGTGGTCCCGCTGTGGGCCTGCGGAGCGAGCGAAAATTGTAACGAGACAGCAGGAGGGAGAGGGACGGGACGAAAGTTGAATCGACGTTCCTGTGTAGCTCTTGTATTGGGTGAGGAGCAATAACCTTTCTCGTTTCGACGAAAGGAAATATTGATTTCTTCTCGCTTCTGGTCCTACCTATCTAACTGTCCATCTCTTTCTCTCTCCCCCTCCCTCCCCTCCCTCCCTCTCTCTCTCTCTCTCTCTCTCTCTCTCTCTCTCTCTCTCTCTCTCTATCTCTCTATCTCTCTATCGATCTATCGATCTTTCTTCATCTCGCCTTCTCTTATCGTTAGATTGACCAGTGGTCCAGCGCAGCAAGGTACGAGGCTAACGATTTTCCGAAAGCGAGAGAGAGAGAGAGAGAGAGAGAGAGAGAGAGAGAGAGAGAGGGACAGGCGCGGAAGAAAGGACAAAACGGGGGCCACAAATACTCGGGGAAAGAAGAAAGAAAAGAAAATACACGGAGAAAAAATCCGACAGCCTTTAATGGCTGTGGGATGAACGAGGGAACAACAAAGGTTACTATATATATATAAATATATATATATATATATATATATATATATATATATATATATATATATACACATATATGCATGTGTGTGTGTGTGTGTGTGTGTGTGAAGTACAACGGGCTCGAAGAAAAAGTCTCACGTCTTTTGTAGCGCTTTTCCTTTTTACACACAGACCCTTAAGGCCTCATGTACCTTTGAAAAAACATGTATCGTTTTTTTTGTTTGTTATTTATTGGCTTAATGATGTGCAAAAGTTATTTTATTTGAAAACAAATTTTTAGAAACATTTTGCCGACGGATTTAAAACTTCAAACGCGTTTTTCTTGAAACCGTGTTTTAAAAATCAAACGGACTCGTAGCTCTTACAATTTTCAATCAATTTAAATTTCGCCTGTAGCTTCTCAGATAGATTTTCTAGCGAAGTACACACGATTTTTACGATCAGTCGACAATTACGCATTTTTTTTCTGCATCACTCTTACAATTGGATATAAGGGTGGTGCAAAAAAAAAATCTATTTCTTTTTTTCACCCTCATAGCACGGAATACTAGGATGTTTTTCAAGAAAAATGATTGCACCAACAGCCTTCTTAACGAATGTAAAAAAATCAGTATATTATTTTTCTTATAATGAATTAGAAGGCTATAGTGCGACGACTTTTCTTTGAAGATATGTTAACCCTTCGTAGTCACCCTGGGTAGAATCGACCCGTCGATCAATTTTTGGCGTAAATATATAATAGTTCCCGGCTTCGAATGGAACATCTCGGAATAAAAACCTTTTTTGGAACGCGCGCTATCCTACTATTTTTTCCCAAACGTAGCATACACGGAGAGAATTAAATGTTAAAAATTACCGTGCAGTAACGTTAACCAGATGACGACCCTGAAACTTCGCTTATTATTACTGAGTAAAACACAGATTTTCACGAAAATAAAATAAAATGTCTTCTTCACATAGAAAATTTTACCAGATTTTCTAGTAAATTTTGATGTGTAACAAAATACGCAAAACTTAAATTTAAAAAATATATAATATCAGCGAAATTTTACTGTGCATTTTATTATTTTATGCCATTCAAAAATGTCCATAAAAAAGTATCGTCTTTATAACAGTTATTTTAAGATTTATTATAAAATTTAATGAGTGTTATAGGAAAATGTATTGTGCTCTCGGTAAAAATTATCGTGCGCGCTACCCTTCTTGTATAGTAAAATTTTAGCTACGTATTTGAAATTTTCTGTAACGTGAGTTAAAAAAAAACTTGTCGCATACGAATTAGTATGCTTTTCTCACTTGTCACCACATTGAAATATATCACGGTAATTTTTACCGTGAAATTCACGACAAAAATTACTTTTTAATTCTCTCCGTGTACCTAAGGAATATCACGTCCAAATTTTAGGTAAAAATGTTGAAAATTCACGGAACTATGATTTTCTGAGCGAAAAAGTGTCTTTTTTTTTTGCGTTTTCATCGCTTTATGATTTTTTTTTAACATGTCGTAATTTTATTTGTTATAAATAAATTTTTCGTACATCATCTAGGAAGTTCAAAGCATGTTTTGTAATTTTTTGAACCACCTCGGACGGATAGTTTGGTCTCAATACTTTTTTGCAAACTTACTGGGTAACATCCCAAGTGTGACCACCGCGGTTGAATTTGAACGTGTGACCACGAAGGGTTAACATTCTTTGTTATGGGGACGAAGAAAAGAAATCCATTTTCTTGCATCATCCTAACATATATATATATGGATATTATTTTTTGTCAGAAAAATCCATTTACTGATTATATACATATATATATATATATATATATACCAAAAGCGTAAAAGTCCACGGACATACCCTACTCCCTATATCGCGCTATAAAGTGCCCCTTAGAATACTTTCCACTACCCCCTTTAGTGCAGCAGACATTACGTGGACGTTTTCTACGAGAGCTTTATTGTTTCCGTCGTTTTCCCTTTTTCGACATTCTCGCTTGACTCTCTCATATACTGCGCTTATACGTATCGCCTCGTCTTCGTTCACATACACCATCGCCACGTTGCCGATCGCGTTTCACTCGTTTCATTCGGTTGCCGCGCATATACAGTGCGCGAACTTTACCGTGGCGGAAGGCGGGTTATATGGGACTGGGGGTGTTCGTTGCACACTCGTAACCCTCGTCAACTTGTCCCGTATACTCGCGAAACCGAGCGACCAACGACTCTGGTACGCGTGTCTCGTCCAACGCGAACTTTCGTGAGCGCGAGTCTCAACGATTCTGTGTGGAGTTTTGGTGGGGAACGATCTATATACACATACGCGATCTATGCTCGGCAGGGAGGAAAGAAAGGATTTTTTTTTTTCCCTATAGGGTTGTGGTGAACTCGAATTTGACGACGATCGGCAAAACTTGAATACACTTTGGGACACCTGGCTGAAGCTTTGGGATACCTGGCTGAATTAAAAGTAGTATGGCCGCAATTGAAGGCTCTGGGCCACTTCAGAGGCCAAAAAAAGGGGCATATTTTGTGATTTTTTTTTCAGCGATACCATAAAATCCATCGATATTACAAAATAGGGGTTTTATTATACACGTAATTGACTATGCATAATTATTTTTTCACAGCGATACATGTCAAAATGGCGACTGTGCGGCATTTTTCCGATGACGCCTTTATTTGTGGAAGGTCAATGGCCGGACCAACAGCTCCTATAATTTTTGAGTTATGACGAGACACTGAAGTTTTTTTCGATTATGTATAAGAATAGCTATAGAAGTACTTAGGATTTTTTTGATATATTGTTTTTTGTCAAAATGACGCATTTCTAAAACAAAAAGTATAAAATGCCATGAGAAAATCGTCAGAAAATTGTTTATGGAAAAGGAACTATGCAATATAACACATGGGTCGTTAAGTCCCGGGACTGACACACAGATGGCGCCGCCAATGCCATGCCGCTTTTGTTTTTCGGTAGTACCAACCTTCAAAAGATACGTATAAAAATTTCATGACATTCGGTTCAGTCGTTGTCAAGATATTGAAGGTTAAGTGACGCTACATTTGTTTTTGCTTAAACGATGGATAAAAACGAGTTTCGTGTGTTAATCAAACACTTTTTTTTAATGGGAAAAAATACCGTTCAAGCTCAGCAATGGCTTGAAAAGTGTTACCGGGAAAAGTGCTCAGCGAAAACAATCATTTGCCGATGGTATGCGGATTTTAAACGCGGTCGAACAACCATCGAAGACACGGAGCTCTCAGGTCGTCCAATTGACGTGGCTACGCCCGAAAACATCCAAAACATTCTGAAAATTGTTATGTCCTATCGTAAAGTGAAGTTGCAAGAGATAGCTGACATCCCAAAGATATCAAAAGGCACCGTGTTCAAAATTGTGCATGAAAATTTGGGTATGAAAAAACTTTTGTCCAAGTGGGTGCCGCGTTTGCTCACAGTGGAACAAAAACAACAACGAATTGATGATTCGGAGCGCTGTTTGAAGCTGTTTACGCGTGAAAAAAAGGATTTTTTGCGTCAGTACATAACAATGGATGAAACATGGATTCATCACTATACGCCGGAGTCGAAAAGAGCGTCAGCCGAGTGGAGAGGAGAGCCTATTTTGAGGCAAAAGACAAATCGTTCTATAAGAAAGGCATCGAAAGTTTAGAAAAACGTTGAAATGATTGTATCGCTATGGAAGGTGACTATGTTGATGAATAAAGTCGAATTTTGCCAAAAAAAAAAGTGTTTTTACTGTTTAGTCCCGGGACTTAATGAGCCATGTGTTAATAAAAAAAAATCCTACGTAGTGCCTCAGAAAATG
>OZ010715.1:28396366-28516169 GCA_963932345.1 Ophion ventricosus | reverse complement strand
ATATATTTTTTTTTTTTTTCCCTTCCTTTTACACATATAGAAGCACGCACCCACGCATATCGTACTCGCCTACACATCCTCGTATAGCCGACTAACGCCTTTGCCTCGTAAAAGCAAACTAGGTTTGTTCAGTTCAATTTCGTGCAAGGATTTCAATTACGCGCCAACGGTTTGTGTCTCGTTGCCCGGGTACCCCGGGAGCCACGGGCTGGTTGCTCCACTCGGAGGACACGGTGAGGGGAACGGGGGAGGGGGCCGCGGAGGGGGCGGGGGAGTAGTCGTACACGGGAGAGGGTTGAAAACTCGTTGGAAGAGTATACCGCGCAACGGGCACTCGAGCGAATCCTTCCATTACAGCGCAAAAGGGCGAAAGGGTGAGAGGACGAGAGAGTGAGAATGAGAGAAAGAGAGAAAGAGTGAGAGAGAGAGAAAGAGAGAGGGAGGGGTAGAAAGGTAGGTGAAGTGCGCTCCTCGCTCTGACTCAACGTCTAGTCGCTCCTTCGCTACCTCTCTACCCTACCATTCGTGATAGGTCGAGTTGTCAGAGCAAAGAGGGCGCAAAGCCTCACTCCCCTCGCCCACCTTCCCTTATTCCCGTACCTCGCGCTGCTACCTCCTTTCCTCCTCCTCGCCCTTCATTCTTTCGGAGGAGGCGAATTACGGCTTAACGCCGCAACTATTAAGGGCACCGACGACGTCCCATCTGACTTCGTGTCGTCTACGTCGTCAACCACCGCGACACCGAGAAACTCCCTCGTGCCCAACATTGCTTTGCAAAATTTTGCCAAACTTCTTCAGCCTTCTACCTAACCCACGCTCTCTCTCTCTCTCTCTCTCTCTCTCTCTCTCTCTCTCTCTCTCTCTCTCTCTCTCTCTCTCTCTGTCTCTCTCTCTCTCTGTCTCTCTCTCTCTCTCTCTCTCTCTCTCTCTCTCTCTTTCTCTCTCGCTCTCTCAATTTATATATATATATATATATGTATCTTTTTGAAGTCCTCTTCCCACGTCTCATTAATTTCGGGCAACCTGAAGTCGTCAAGAGAGAAAGAGAGAGAGAGAGAGAGAGAGAGAGAGAGAGAGAGAAATGCTACAATCCGAGACAAGATAATTTCGAATGATTTTTCCGTACTCGTGTTTAGTTATCTAAGGGGAAAAAAGTGAACTGGACAACAGAAAGCTCAACTTTTGCGATTTTCCTTGTCTCAGTTTCGATAAAACCAATATTTTCGATTTTTTTTGGTGCAGTATTAATTTTGAGTTCAACGAAAAAAAAAAAATTAAATTTGTACTATGATAAAAAATGGTTTTTTAATACCGAATATTCATCAATTCTTACATGCTCGTCGCTTGGCTGATCCTCGTAAAATCTAACGCGCGAAATTGTCCTCGGTGACGACAAAGACGTTACGATTAAAAAACGTAATTTGCATAAGCATTCTCACAATTTTCCATGTCAGCCACGAGAATTTTTGTGAATGCCAAAAATTAAGGGGTTATCACTCTCTGGAAGCCCAATTTGAAGAGTCAGAATGATGATTTTTTTTTCTAGTAACACATTGCTTGGAATGAATTTATTTTATCCGAGTATGTTGTACACATGCTTGTGGTTACAGTGTAATTTTTTCGGGAGAAAATCTTTCAAAGTGTTCGTGGTGCTGCAGTTGGCGTTGCAGTCGTCAAGCGGCGAGGCTCGAAACCGACGGTAACTCTACCAGGCTCAAATGTAATCTGAAACGAAAACAAAAAAAAAATTCTTTAATTATATCCAACTGGCTATAGGTTCACGATCCACTTTTCGAAATTTCGAAAAATACGAAAAATGACAGGTTCTCCAAAGAAAACCTCATTTTTCTCTTGAAGAACAGCATGCTGAAGCCATTGTTAGTAACAAATGGTTCGTACTATTAAAAAATGCGATCGTGAACCGAAAATGACTACTGCGTTTGAACGCTAACTGTTTCAATTCAAGTCAATAGTGTGAAAGTTACTCAAGATATCAATCCTGCTGTTTGAAGATCTGTAGTTTCGAGATAATCGCGTTCAACGTTTTTGATACATATTTTACACGATCTTGTGAAATTATTGTCGTATTACCGCTAGTTAGCGATTCCGCCACCATATAAGTGTCCTTCCTCATCATCGAGATCGTGTCGCACACCTAATCTATGCAATGTGCGGGCAGTTCGAGCCTCTTTTGAGTCTTCTTGTGATTTGATCGCGTTACACGCGAATCATCCTAAATACGTCCACTAAAATAGTTGTAACTTAGTCAATTTTTAGAATTTCACGGTCCAGTTGATCTTCAAATATTCTTGAAAGTTTATACCATAACAATATGCCAAAAAAAAAAAACGATTTTTTGAAGTTTCCAGAGACGGATAGCTCCTTGAATTAATTGTGAATATGAAAAAAAAAAAAAGAAAGAAACGCATCCTTCGAAGGAAAACGAGGGATTAATTATCGGATCACTCGAAGTAGTACATCCTTCGGCATAATTTACTATAATTTATGAAGCTTCTCAATATGCTCAATGGCAATATAAGTCTCAAGATACTTAAACTCTCTCTCTCTCTCTCTCTCTCTCTCTCTCTCTCTCTCTCTCTCACGAGATGGAGAGAGAGACTCCATCTCGTAAGGAAAGTTTACCGGACGAGGCAAAATTTCGAGTACACAATCTGGAATCTTATAATTTGCTCGGGTTCAAAGTTTCATACCAGAGGCAGAGAACACAGGGCTCTCTCGCTCGTGCAAAACTTCGCTTATTGCCCTCGAGGTCATTTTCCTCTACGTCCAAATGACTTTCAGATGCGTTATTGTAATTCATTGAAATTTTTAATTACGCATATAACTGAAGTTGCGGTATTTTTTTCCCGCCAAATACGAGCTTCTTGTCCATTTTCCCACGCTTGGGGCAAGATCTGCACGAACGAGATTTTTGGACCGCGCGCTCTTATCGCTGCGCTCTCTTTTGTATCGTGTATTCTTTTTATTCGCTATTCCGATGGCCAGAAAATAAAAGGCTGGCTCCACCTGCGAGCACCGCAACAGAGGGCAATAGAGAATACAGGTGGACGAGGGTCTGACGGGGAAACGTTGCGAAAAAAAAAATCACGTCCGCTCATTCCTCGCTTTGTCTTTCTTTCCCTCTCTCTCTCTCTCTCTCTCTCTCTCTCTCTCTCTCTCTCTCTCTCTCTCTCTCTCTCTCTCTTTCTTTCTCTCTTTTTCTTTCTCTGTCGGAGAACGTCGGACGAAATTCTCGGGTTCTATTTATTGTCAGGTATAGTCGAGAATAAACACCGTGAATGAAAAGAAACTCGAACCTGAGTCTCTGCCTCAATGACGTACATATGCAGGTATATGTATGCGCAAGACGGTAAACCGACAGAGCACCGCAGAGGGATGAAGAAAAAAGAAAAACCTTAGAGACTGCGAGAAGAGAGAGACAAAAAGAGAGAGAAAGAAATTTCGATTTCCGGTGTCGTTTTGCCATTCCACCGCGATTCATCCAGATGCATTTACAAGCGGATGTTAACTGGTCACGCCCTCCTTCTTCGCTCCAAAAGACGGTGCCTTTATATAAAAAAACATGTGTACACACGCCCTGATATGTGGGTATGACGCTTCATATATACACGCACTAACTTTTACCCGCGTCTTCGCTGGAGTCGATGTCGTAAATTTGCTCCATGTATGTGTCGGTTATGAATTTTAGAGTCAAATCGTATTAACGGGTTTTCACAAACTTGGCGCCCTTGGGTTGGAAGACTTTTTTCTCTGTCGAGAGTATTGGGCGACAACGGGATTGGGTTTTTACACACAATTAATGCATAGTCTTGTCAGGTTTGAGCTCTTTTTTTCTTCGAAATATATTGCTGAACAATGAAGCTGTTGGTTTTTTAAACGAAGGCCCGATTCTGCTGCAGGGCCAGTCGGTGTAGATGGTTATGGCAATTAGGCTGATCTGTAATGAAAAGAAAATTTAGTTTTTATAGAATAATTAAACCTTCGTATAGCAATACTTTATTTGACTTTTTGAAAAATTACGAAAATGCCAAGCTGTAGGAAAAAAAAGGTCGTTTCTTCGACCGATAAAACGTCTTTGATAATTTCTTATTAACAAATGGATAAACATATTTGAAAAATCTTTCGGTCATACGATAGAAAATGTTATGAACTATGCTCTATCCGATTTTTGAGTGAATCGAACGAATACATTTTTTTTTATGACAATATTGTTGTCTAGAGCGCTGGTCAAGAGGTGATTTTTACAATGGAATAACTGTTAAACTGTTCCAGTTTTCTGTCTGCATTTTTTTTTACACATATTTATTGATCCTTCAAGAATTTGTACAAATAAAAAAAAACATATGATGTACTTTTGTACGTTTGTTAATAACGTACTCGGAACTATGCAGAAAAATCTGTAGAATAATCGGAGAAAAAGTAAAAAAAAAAGGGTTTGTTTAAACTTCTAGAGTACAATACTGCCTTAATAAAAACATAGTTTCGAGAAAAACGCACAGCCAACAGACCCTGCACAAAAATCCTCACAACTCGATGAATTTTCAGAATTATTACGAAACCTTCGTTGCAAATTAATTTTAAGCTCCTAGGCGATAAAACTATGCAATATAAAAATTGTTTTTTTTTTCTTATTTCAAGCTTGTGCAGACCCCTCAAACATATTATATCATAAGGTCATTATGACAAACCCATTTTCTGAATAATCAAATAGTAAATAACGTTTCCTGTATATTTAACACGCTGGTCGCAATGGCCATGTTTAAACTATTGCTGTGTTGACCGTATCGTTCCGAATGACTTATAAAAATTCAGGATCCCGAGTAGAAATATTGTCAGGCTGGCCTGATATTTGATACGGACCCGACCGACTGGTGTCTTGCGATAGTCAGGCAACTGGATGTACGTTCTCCTCCAGTTGCCTGATCCGGCTAGATTCAGGCGCTAGTCAAGCAACCGGACTTACGGCTTACTTCAATTTGCCTGATTCGGCTAGCTTCAGGCGATGGTCAAGCAGTCGGACAGCGTAGGCTACCGAACAATGGTAAATTGACTGCATAGTTTAGTCCAGTGAATGTGATGCCATCGGTGCATATTCAATCAAATCTCTAAGAGAAAGTGTTATTGATTTTCTACATGCATCTACGTGAAAAATGTATTTGATAAATAAAAATTGATATTCAGTTAAAAAAATAAACTATTAGCGTTAATTATAATTTCGTGCCTTTTTCTCTTTTAAATATGCTTGGTATTTTTTATTTCAGGAATAATTAGGACATCCTAAACAGGGCTCCATTACATCATACTGACTAGGCCATGATTTTTTCATTTTGATCAAGCCTTACTAAATCAAGTTCTGATCAGGCCTTGATTTTGTACCCTGATCAGGCCTTGATTTTTTAGCCTGATCAGGCCGAAATCAGGGAAAGGGTCACAAAAATGATCAGGGCTTGATCAAGAATCCTGATCAAGGCCGGAAAAAGAAATCAGGATGCCTGATCAGGCCTTTATTGTAGCCGGCGCAAGATTTCTACTCGGGATATTACTTCGAACATTCTAGAATGTGGCACTCACGGTATTATATTTTTATCGAATTTTAAAATGGCGGAAAAAATCAGCAACCGGTCAATGCGTAGAAAAGGACTTTTTTGCTAAAAAAAATTATAACTCTTCCAATTTTCAATTTTTTTTCATAACATTTTAGGGTCATACTCTTGAGATATGATAGTTTGAGGAAAAAAATATCTCCATAGTGGGCTTTTTAAAAACGGTATTTATTCTTATATCTGAAGAGACATTTTGGAGTGAAATATAGAACGATAATCATAAAAAATAAGTGATTCATAACAAGTAGTCGCCAACAACTTATTGTAATTTTGACTTAAAGTTGCGCTTGCGATTATTTTGACCCCGGGTGACCGCGGAGGGTTAAGAGAAACTTTTTTTTATATAGTCACGTTACCAAAAATAAAAATAAAATAAACCACGCGTCATGTTATATTCAGAGGTAACGAAACTCTTTTCCATTGAGTATCCGCTGATGACCGTCTATTACCAAGTTACACACTTCTGTGTATCACAAGTCAGAATAAAACTAACGGAAACATCTGTAAAAAGAAGAAAAAAGAAACGTGGAAGAGAGCAGAGGAAACGATTCGTCCAAGCGCCGAAAAGCGAGAAGATATCGAGTGGGTAGAAATGAGTTTTGGGCGCGTGTCGTTGATGCTCTATCGTCGTTGCTCTTTGGAAACAAACATCGCGCCATAGCTATCATCGTTTGTATTATTCTGTTTATCGGCCACACTCGAGAAATCTTCAAAAATACGTAAAAACATCGAGAGAAAAGATATAGGAGGGAAAGAAATACGAGATTTGACTCTCTGAATTTCTCGAAGAGTTATCTTTGTGCAAGTATGTGGGTCAAACGGGCGGTGGCCCTCGCGCCACACAGTCTCGAATGAAGTCAAATCTCGATAGATCGACCGTTACGAGAAGAAACGAGAAGGAAAAGCCTCAAAGGTTCCTTCATAAAGGACAATCGTTTCGTGCACAAGTTCTCTCGTTGCTGGACCGTTCATCGTAGCTCTAACGGTGCAGAAATTATTGTAGGGATCCAATTGGATTCCCATATTTGTCCCTTACTTCCTCATAGGGATCGAATGGCTCATCTCATTGGATCCTTATACTAAAACGTCCCGTGCGGAAAATTGGCAGGGTATACCTAATACAATTGGGGATTTTCAATGGATTAATTGTGGATTCCATCGTAGGGTTTTCCGTAAAAGAGCCAGATCGGGCCCCAATTAGGGAATGGTAGGATAGGTAGGTTGACTAAAACTATGGTCTAAGTACGGAGACCAAGTGAAGGCCTTTAATGTCTTAGACCACTCTAGAAGCCAAAGAAAGGCATATTCTGTGATTTTTTTTCAGCGAGATCGAAAAATAAATCGGAATTACAAAATAGGGGTTTTATTAAACACGTAATTGACTATAGAAAATTATTTTTTTCACAGCGATACATGTCAAAATGACGACTGTGCAGCATTTTTCCGATGACGCCTTTATTTCTGGACGGGCAAGGTTTTTCGATTATATATAAGAATAGCTATAGAGGTACGTAGGATTTTTTTGATATATTGTTTTTTTTGTTAAAATGGCGCATTTTTAAAACAAAAAGTATAAAATGCCATGAGAAAATCGTCAAAAAATTGTTTATAAAAAAGGAACTATGCAATATAATTTAAAAAATTCTACGTAGTGCCTCAGAAAATGTAATTCTAAATAAACAGTTAAAATTTCAAGTGGATCGATGGAAATTCGTTTGAGTTATGAGTCCGGACGACTTGAAAAATGTAGTTTCGAGATAAACGCGTTTAAAGTTAGTAGAAAGTCACGACATGAATCAAGAGGAGTTTGCGCTAGAATTCGAAAATCGAGTACTTAGAGATTTTTCATACCCATAATCTTTTGGAATATAATTTTATAGGTACTAAGGTACATTTTTAACAAACAAAAAACCGATTCTTGAAAAACCCTAGAGTGGCCTGAGGTCTTAAGGAGTGTAGTTGTAGATTCCCTAGTAGCAATTTCCCCAATACTACTCGACTTTGCCATCATAGGGGCAAAACAGTATAAATTGCTTGACTAAAGAATTTGTGGCATAATAATTATCGAGATCGATAAAATATAATTAAACTATGCGTTTAGTGGACGAGCTGTGATGCCTCGAATCAACACGCATGCAGTGCGTTCATTGGAACAACGCGGGATCAAACGTGTCAAAATATGCGACAGAATTCTAACCCTCAAATGTATTGAAATAATACATTTCTTTTTCACAGTGCACACACACGGACGGTACGCATATGGCTGCAATAATTTTAACGAGGCACCGTTAAGGCAATTTTAAAGGCCGTGGTTATTTTGCCTTCAATGTCCCTCTGTAGGAAAGTGTCACTGACCACTGATGGCCCATGTGAGGCTTCCAGACTAGAGCCTCAATAAAGTTCGGGAAAATTAAGATGGACCTGATCCAAGCCCGACCTCAATTTTCGCACGGGATATGGAAAATTAATTTGAGTCACATTCCTGAAAATCCATGGCAATTTTCGTTTGTTATTTATTTTATTACACTCTGACGTAATATCACACACACACGCCCACGCTCACGAAGCGTACAGATTATGTTTCAATACGTTGAGTTTTTTCTCGTGA
This sequence comes from Ophion ventricosus, assembly GCA_963932345.1. Taxonomy (NCBI): domain Eukaryota; kingdom Metazoa; phylum Arthropoda; class Insecta; order Hymenoptera; family Ichneumonidae; genus Ophion; species Ophion ventricosus. Next base: position 28,507,937 of record OZ010715.1, on the reverse strand, counting down.
CTTTTCACACATTTTCGAAACAGCATTCATCGGGGAAGCGTGCAGAATCTTCATTGGATCCCAATGAGGAATCCCTATGTGCGGCGTCCCTGTCAAATTCCTATAGAAATGTGGTAGGATCTAGGATTTTCAACTTTCCAACCCGAACAGAAAAAAAAAATGCCAAGCCTCGTATGTGCTTCATTGGACCAAAATTTGATCGCGTATTTATAAAAACGGATATAACGATTTGGAATATTCGCGTCGTTAAAAAAAGTGGTCCGGAGCTATGGAGATTCCAGGGAGACCGTGGACCGCGCGCTTTCATCGTCGTCTCTTGCGACGTGATTTGTCAAATGTTCTTCACCGTGGCTGAATTCCATGGGACAGGATGACGAGGAATGGGGTAGTGGAGATTCCTCAACGTCCTCTCATTGCTCTCTCGCACGGCGTTTCAAACTCTGAAGGCCTCGCATGAAGCTGAGCGGACGGAGATGAAAAGCGGAGCAGCGGCGACGACGACCGCATAAACCTAAGGACCACATTTTCATTCCGTTGTCCTTCCAGCTCTCGCAATACGAGAGCTCCCTTTTGTGTCTCGGCGTCGCGTTGTCCTCCTACCAGTGCTTTATATCCTCTTTTGTATGGTCTCTTGATGAGAGAAAACGATCAACGGTGGAGAAGAAAGAGGCGAGAGAGAGAGAGAGAGAGAGAGGGGGGAGTGAATATAATTTCGTCGTACAGATCAGACCAAACGAGATGGAATTACGTGTGAAGACCGTATATACCTTTGGATGGTCGGAAAACAAAACTGTTTTAAGATTATTTTTTCGAAATGCTAATGAAGCAATCAAAATGAGATTTGGAGGGTTTATTCTACATATCTGTAGGTACACTCAAATCAATTTTTTATTTTCCAAGAAAATATAGAATGGCGGCTCAGTGGCCGGTAGAAAGAGAAGGCCTTCTCTTTGAAGCCCTCCACGGGCGGACTTGTTGGAGACGTGCATGAGTACATAGAATTTTTTGTTTTTTTTCGTAATCTACATGACTTTTGCTAGCGAAATATACGCGAGTATTACAAAATATTTATTTTTGCAAATTTGGCATCATTTTCAAGAAAAAAAGCCGCCTTAATTTGTTTATAAAAACCGTAATTGTCAATCGATCGTAAAAATCGGGTATACTTTGCCAGAAAATGTATTTAAGACAGTAGTTTCGCCACAGTCACGTTGAAAAGTCTATTCTCCGCTCAATCGACAAAAGCTTCGAAGTATTACGAAATATCCTTATAATGTAGGTTGCATATCTTATCGGGATGCAAAAACTTATAAAGTAATGATGAAAACACCTGATATAATGTTTACCTAACCCTCACTTTTGTGTCAGACTATCCATTTCCGGTACTAAATCGGTTCGAAATATGTAAAAAGTAACGCTGTAATTTTTTCAGATTAAAAAAAAAATGTTTAACCGTTGACCACGGGGGTTGAAGTTTTCCATTTAAAATACATGGGGTTTTCCTGCGTTTGCAGTCACTATTTTACTGTGGGCCTAAATATGTTTGTAAAATCTTGAAATTTTCAGAAATTAGTTTACAAGCATGTTGCTACATGGAAAAAATTTCCAAAACCCCTACCCTCAAAATGTTGTATAACATCACCATAATAATTATAACTTTTTTTTTTTAATAATTTTATTTTTATTTTGCTTCCTCGTTTTTTTTTTATAAATGTATTTAAAATAGAATAATTTTCTAAACGAGTTACAAATTCTTAAGTATTGTCTCCTTTCTTGCGTCTGGATGATTTTTTCGATATTCTCTTACAATTTGTAAAATGAACTGTTTTTGTTGTTCGTTCCGTGTGAGTATTTCATTGTTATCGGTGAACACTGTTCACACTGTTCACCGATTACAATGAAATACTCACACGGAACGAACAACAAAAACAGTTCAGTCATGGAAAACTTCAACTCCCGTGGTCAAGGGTTAAGCATTTTTTTTTAAATCTGAAAAAATTACAGCGTTACTTTTTACGTATTTCGAACCGATTTAGGGGGCGGAAAGGGTAAAATTAATTTTGACCCGAAATAATGACCACCCTAATGCACACACTACTGTAATCTAGTTGTAGTCTGCTCCAGTCGCTTCGTGGCGCTATATCTCTGAAACTAGACGGTCAAAATTCATGATTTTTTTGTACCCACTTCTTCATATGTTCCTCTGTAATTGAGAATTAAAAAAAAAAATCTGTAGTAAAGCTTCGAAGTTATTGCGTGAAATGTGAAATTTTCCACTTGCTCCCCATAAAGACACGTGTAAAACCATGAAATCTTTGATTGCCAATATCTCGAAAATGAAACGGTGAATCCTTTTGAAATTTTGCATTTAATCACTTATTAGTGTCCTGAATGGGTCCTAAAAATAAAAATAAAAATCTATAGAAAAACGCCTTGGCGAGGCTACTAACTTAAGAAGCTACAGTTGAAAGTTAAAGTCGATCGATAAAAATTTTTTATGTTTCCCATAAACTAAAAAGAATTTAATTTCGAGAAAAACGTGTTTAAAGTTCTTAACTACGAAAACTTAATGATTCCATTGACTCACCGGCTAATCAGTGATGCCAGTGCTGATTCTTAAGACATTTAACTAACATTTTACACGCAAAAAAAAATCTTTTTTTTATGCCGCTACATATATTTCCCCCTAAGGCTAGGTCTGAGAACCTACCAGTCTCGATTCTTCTCATTGACATCATCATTCACCTTGATCCTTTCCATCCCCGTCAATGATTGTTCTCCCCTTTCCTCTACGCACCAGTACTCGTTTTTTTTCGACGTCCCATCCTCAGAACGATCCCTCTCGTATTCCGTTGCCAAGTTTGACACCTTCACGAATCAGATCAAAGACAAATCATTGAATACGCTCGGCCAGGTCAAACTGAATCTGATCGCGATTCTCTTCCAGCTTAGCACACACGCTTCGCGATTTTTCCGATCGATGCTCCGCAACAAGAATAGGACTGGGAAGTTGCGAACAAAACGGGTTGAGATGAGCCCCCCCCCCCCCCCCGCAATGCGGGAAGAGCCAGTAGAGTAGCCACTCGTGTGACAGGATCAACCGGAGATATGAATTATATGTCCGTGAGGAATTAAGCCGGCTGTCCGAAGAGCGAACACTGCTGTACGATCTGTCCTGTACAGCCTACAATGTACGCTGTAAAATCGAATTGGGAAGTTCTCCAAGGGTGTGGGCAATGGCCCTCTGTATCTTTATATATACAGGGTGGTCCAAAAGTCGTGGATCAAACGAAGTGGAATATTTTCAAACAAAAACCATGCTTTGGACTGTTTTAGGGGAGGACCCCACTGTGACGGTCAGAAAAATAAACCTTTTGCATGAATTTTTTTAAATTCACTTAATTGTTTTTTTTTTGGGCTCAATTAGAGATATGTTATTCCACATACATTAAAAGTACATTCAAGTAAATTTTTATTGAAAAATAAAAACGATAGTTGAAGTACAGTAAATGGCAGAGTGAACGATTATCGGAAATTTCTATCTTCCTGGTGGCATTGAAATCTCTGGATTGACTCGTCTGAAAAAAAAAAAAAAAAAAAATTTGCCCTTAATCTGCATTAATGTCGCTATTGTTGAACGTAGCCGTTCTTGATTTTGTTTATTTTTTTTAAATATGGCCATGATGGCAATTATGAAGACTAAATTTTCATGTGAAAGCCGCATCACCAGGCAACATCTTTAAAAAAAATAACCCGCATATGGGTATTTCTTTTTTATTCAATTTTTTTGGTCAGCTGGGTACCGATTTTTTTTAAATATTGAAAAAAAACATCATACCTTTGGAATCATTGAAGAACGGACCCTCATGATGACCTTTTTGGTTAGAAATTATCTTGACTACCTCCACATTACGTTTGATCCACAACTTTTGGACCACCCTGTATATATATATATATATATATATACATATAGAAATTCACACAATACACACATTTCGTTTTCTCGAGCGTGTTGCATTCTGCGTCAAATCCTCGGAAATTCTCTCGCCATCTCTCTGTTGTACATCGTTAATACGCGAGAGAAGGGAGAGTGACTCGATTTCGAACGCATCGTCGCCTGATTTCCCATTGTTTCTCCCGGTTCGGCAAATCGCATGGGGGATTATCGGGATGTTTCTATCCCTGCTGTACGTCGAGAATTGTGCGGGGGAGGGCCGTCCTACCTCACTCTCACTAACTGACGGCTCCGAATTTCTGGTCGGCGCGTATACAGGCAAGGGATACTGCTCGAATCGTACACACCAACGTTCCAGTCATCAAACGCAGGATGAATCAGACGTTTCGACACAGTGCTAGAAGGAATATACATTGGATGATTGGTCCCAACGTCTATTTAGTCCTTCCATTACGGAAAAGCTCATTTCAGCCACTCTCGGTGCACAATGCCGATTGATATTACTCTCCCCACGTCTCAATCCATTCACGCTCGTACGCGGCTACACTTGGCCACTAATTCGCGTACTCGAGCTTACCTCTTTGCTCCGCTACGAGCTAATCAATTTTACAAATGATCCCAGATTGCCGAGAATTGGGTTTGTTTGCGGTTGTTGGCGATTTTGATTGGAGGCAGAAAAAGGAAAAGTGGTAGGAACGTTGAGGATACACTGCAAATCCAAATGTCTTGTTTTAATATAGATGCATGTGTTATTGCCTTGTGGTCACTTTTTACACATTTCCAATTGTATAATTGCGGGATTCGCTTTCGGGGTGTCTATCGATCTGAAAAGACTTAAATGTCATGAAATTACACTCGATCCTGAAAAAGTCCTGAAATATCACGAAAAATTACCAGTCTACCTGATTTTTTTTAAGATCTCAGCAGCGCTACTTATCATGGCCGATTTTTGTATTAATTTGTCCAAAATAATTTCAAATTTTAGTGGGTTCGCGACAATCTACGGTATTAGAAAAAAAAATAGTAGAAAGAAATGATTCGTTATCTCAATATATTAGCTTTTCTTTGTTATTCGTGTAAAGCGACTAAATGATATTACTCAAAGTTCCTAAATGTATGTAATATTTTTCCAGATGTTCCCAAAATAAATTTCTTTACATCAAACTTGTAATGATGTTTGTCTCACAATTTTTATTACACATGGAATTGTACAGTTTGGTCAGTTTTCGTTTATTTCGTGCACTTTTTATTAGCATACAACACACATCTGTTTCAACGAGCAGAACATGAAGATAAAAATTTAGAAAATTAGTCGCACTAAAGAATTAGAAACTATACTTTTATACCAGTCATACTAAAAGTTAGTCATACTAAAAGTCATGAAACAAATCCCTAATCCTTGCCTTAAAAATCCTCATGGCCTTAGGCCACTGTAGGATTTTCCAAAAATCGATTTTTTTTTTGTTAAAAATGTACCTTAGTACCTATAAAATTATATTCCAAAAGATTATGGGTGTGGAAAATCTCTAAGTACTCGATTTTTGAATTCTAGCGCAACCCCTCTTGATTCATGTCGTGACTTTCTACTAACTTTTAACGCGTTTATCTCAAAACTATATTTTTCAAGTCGGCCGGACTCATAACTCAAACAAATTTCAAGCGATTCACTTGAAATTTTAACTGTATATTTAGAATTACATTTTCTGAGGTACTACGTAGGATTTTTTAAATTATATTGCATAGTTCCTTTTTTATAAACAATTTTCTGACCATTTTCTCATAGCATTTTATACTTTTTGTTTCAGAAATGCGCCATTTTGACAAAAAAACAACATATCAAAAAAATCCTGAGTACTTCTATAGCTATTCTTATATATAATCAAAAAAACTTTGGTGTCTTATCACAACTCAAAAATTATAGGAGTTGTTGGGTCGGCCGTTGACCTTCCAGAAATAAAGGCGTCATCGGAAAAATGCTGCACAGTCGCCATTTTGACATGTATCGCTGGGAAAAAATAATTTTGTATAGTCAATTACGTGTTTAATAAAACCCCTATTTTGTAATTCCGTTTTCTTTTATGGTTTCGCTGAAAAAAAAATCACAAAATATGCCCTTTTTTTGCCTCTAGAGTGGCCTAACGCCTTGAATGTCATGAAATTTCAGTTCTGGTCAAAATTAGACACCCTGACTTCATGCGTTTTGTATTACACACTTAAGTGTATTATTTGCATTCGTATTTGGTGTATTATTTGATTATTTTTTATACTTTGAATGCGTGTTGGTTCAAGGCATCACAGCCCATCCACTAAATGCCTACAATATTTCATAAATACTAAATAAAATGAAATACTCGACTCAGAGTTCTGCATCAATGATTTTTTTATTACAATTCGTCATTCCCAAGCGGCCTGAATTTTTTTTTTTTTTATCGAAGACAATATTTCCTCTACGCCTGGAATCGAACCTACAACCTACTTTCTGCAATCTTCTGCAATAAGAATAATCTTTGAACACTGCAAGTCTACAAATTTTCGAAATTTTCTTTGATAAAAATGCAGTTTTTGTTTTCAAAGCCATGATCATTGAATAGATGCGTGTTTGAGCGTTTTGCTTTATCATGCTCGGATTAATAATGTCGTGCGCAAGTAGACGGGGAAACGATCAATCATCGGATGAGAAAGACGAATCACTAGGAAACCCTCAGCCCCACTGCTGTATAATTATTTACGGATTCAGTGGTAGGCGCGTTCAGAAAGCTGACGAACGAAAGGGCTCGGGAGATTTAAGCCACTCGGGTAGTGATGCGAGCCGATTGTGCTCCGCTTCGGTAAATGTGGATTCAAGACGGCACGGACTTGATTACGTTCTCTCGATTGCACCGATTGTCTTGGGGCGAATGTAAAGGGTATATTGTTTGAGGTGGTGCAACGGAATATCCCCGAGAGGGATGCATAGAGGGATAAAAATGTTTTAGACAAAAATTTCGTAGTTTCATGAAACAAAAATAAGGATGTTGGCTATTTTTTTTTCAGTTGCAGTTTTCAAGGTTATTTCACGGTCAACTTTAAGTTTTTCAAATTGGAACAAATCAGGTAACATTTGTCGAAAACTTTTCGCTGTTTGACTTACATTTTTTGAGTTGTTTTGTTAAATTTTTTTTAAGTTAGAAAACGGAGGAAAAAAAAAGATTTAAACCAAACTAAAGAAGGAAGAAGGGGAAAAAAAACAAAATATAATAAAATAATCAAACAATAAGAGGAGGGAATCAAAGGAAAAACGGAACAAAAAGATTTCATCAAAAGTGGAAAAGGCAAAAGGAAAAAAAAAAACGATTCAGACAAAAGTTACCTACTTCGTTACGCATAGAATGATTACGAAACAAAAAATATAAAGAATCCACAAAATCTATGATTATTCGTAAATTTTCATTTTCTTCGTCTATTTCTTTGTCTGTCCATTTATTTATACACGTCCATTGTCGCCATTAACTCGACTTACAAACTCGCAAACCAGACAGACATTTTCGTTTATTTTTTTGCATACGATTTCACCTCTCGATTTACTGAATCTAAACGATCCGTAAAAAAATCCTGTAAAAATTCGAAAATTATCGACTCAGCAGCAACCCATACTTTTTTCATTGCACGTAAATAGTGTGCGCACGCGCGTATCGGTACAGTGCTTAAAGCCTGTTTCAGTGGAGTACATCCACACACGCTCGAAGGAGAAAACGATTCGCTTCCGTATCGAAGAATACGTGTATATATATATATATATATATATATATATATATATATATATATATATATATATATATATATATATATATATATAACATATATATATATATATATATATGCGGGTTTAGTAATCGCGGACCCTTGGAAGGCCAATTATTCCGTCCAGTACGTTTGAGATCCGAGCTATATATACACATATAGCTAAAGGCGCTAACCGCTGGCTGCTGCCGCTTTAAGATCCTCTACCCGTGAGAGCACATCAGCCGGGTGATGGTATGAGAAGTAATATAAACCGGCGTGCGGAAGGATCGATAAGGCTTGGCTCGCGGGTTCGCCTCTTCAGAGCGTCGTCATACCCTCGACAAGCCACATAGTCGAGCGAGCCCTTTTTCCACCACTGGGTACTCTCGATTCGCCTCTGTACTCCCATAATCCCATCCCCCACCCAATCTACTTTACGCTCATTTTCCGGGATTTCCTTCTTCGCATCGAGCGCTCTCTCTCTCTCTCTCTCTCTCTCTCTCTCTCGAAGAGTGATTTTCCCCTAGTGTTTTATGAACCCTGTCCGTGGGAGAAGTCGATTTTCTTGTCTTTGCAGAGTGGTCCGCGATTGACAGCTGGAAGAGGTTGAACCTCCAGCTCGGAGGTCTTCGTCGACAATAACGAAAACGATCTACGATGAAGCGGGGAGAGAAAGAGTCAGTGAGAGAGAGAGAGAGAGAGAGAGAGAGAGAGAGAGAGAGAGAAAGTGGAAGAGAGTGCTTTGATTAGCTGTCATCAACCCAGATGCAAAGTTTATCATCCCTGTGTATGGTGAGATTGGCGAGTAACTCTTCAGGTGGAAACGATCCGAGCTAGTTAGACGAACGAGGGATGCTCGTATCGATCCACCCTTGAGCGGCTAGGCCATGAGGGTATCGACGAACGGCTATCATGGAGTGTGTACACTGAGGCAGCTTATGAAATCGAAGGAGCCTGTGACGTACGGGCAGGCGCACATTCAGACTCCCTTTTGACTTTAAGGACGGAAGTACATGTAGACGTCGAAAAAATAGCCAATTTTTGTCGTTTTTTTTTTAAGGAACAAAATGTTTCACATTTATGAAACTTTACGTAGTATTCATTACTTAAGGTATCACTGGATGGACCGTCGGGCAAAAAGTTAGTCCGAAATGGGCGAATCGTGGATTTACAAGTCTCGATCATGTTGTACATGTTCCGCCTTACAAATAGCTAATTTCATAATAAATTGACACTTAGAAATGTTAATTTTCCGCTTTTTAATGATAATTCAAGTCAAATTTGACGATATTGGCGTGTGCTTGACTGAACTTTTTTCATTGACTGTACATCTGTTTCAACTATCCAAGAAATACATTTCTCAATTTTTAAATTTAATTAATACGTTCAGATCATCTTATTATTATCACTAATTACCCAAAAACTCAATATATATTGAGTCTTCCAATGATTGTTATTGATCCATCGTTAAAAAAAGCGATACTCGTTACTTTAATTAATTTCTCGACAATTACTCAGGCGATTTATTTGAAACTTAGCATAATCAATCGCTTGATCCTAAATCTTGACAATACAATATTTTCAGAATTTACGGCGATTTATTTCCATTCGCTTTGCAACCATTAACGTCTGCACAAGCTGTTTTCCCACAATCGGCCGTGTTAAATTACATATGTTTATAACTACTGAATTACTTGGTGAAAAATTCTAAAATAATTAATGTATTATTATTCTATCAAGAACTATCATTCCTCAAATTTTCTAGAATTTTATTGATTTTTTACTATCCATCCAGTAATACCTTAATTAGACTGTTCAAATAATATCTTCATGAAAAAGTATTGCAAAAAAATTTTGCCATGTTGTCCGTTTGTGGAAAATCCAAAGATTTCAATATTCATCAGAAAAATATGAACCAAGAATTTTTAGTATGTCAACATCCAAATACTGAACTTATACCAAAGACACATTTTAAAAGTTGAACATTTTTTAATGGGACACCAGAACTAGAAATTTAAATTTTACACAAAATTTTCGTTCTTTTTTTCAATAAAAAAATATATTTTAAAATTAATTTTTATAAACAAGTTGGTATAAGTTCAAGGTAATATTGTTATCGAGTTGTGTGTGCAATATTATCACGATCAGTCGACTCGTTTTAAATTTATCTTACCCACAAACTCAAAAATTATAGTTTTGAGAAAAACGTGTTTAAAGTTTCGAACTACGAAAACTAATGATTTCAATGACTTGCCGGCTAATCAGTAATTCCAGAGCCATACAATAGTCCTTCAGCTTCTAACAGTTGACGTAAAAAAAAATCGATTTTTTTATGCTGCTACATGTATCCCCCCCCGAAGCCAACTAGTATACAGAAAGGCGAAAACGGAAGGCCGCAACTTGCGGATGTCCACAATCAAAGGGATTCGAGTAACAAACTTCTGCGCGGCTCCAAATGTGCGGACAAACGACATGGCTTGGCGGTATCAGGACTGTCGGGTAAAACCGCAGCTTTCGCTCGTAATGTGACTTGACAAACCACAATCAATCTCTCTCTCTCCCTCTCTCTCTCTTTCTCTCTGGTAATTGCCAAATTTATCGCCACCACACGTAGCTATGACAGCACATCGGAGGCTGACAATTCTCTTCGAACGTTTCCCATCGTGTGGTGATCAGATGCAGGATACATTTGGAATCTTCGTGGCTAGCAAATGGCCTAACACCTCATCAGCTGGTTCTCCCTCAGTCAGGTGGTCCATTCTCGTCGCCACGATTATTGTTTATCCTGTTGAGAGCTTCACACGGTGAGCGAGCCTCGCATTAAAACCGATTACATTGGGGGTCATCAGCCCAAGTGTCCGTTCTCTCTCTCTCTCTCTCTCTCTCTACGGATTATCCATGCTGCAGGGGTGGCTCTCTCTTGAGAGGGCATAGAAAACCGGTCATAGGGCGATTGTACATTACGATGGGCCAAATATAACCGGGGCAGACTGGAAACGTTAATATCCTCGAAGCCCTCGAAACGTCGCTACAACGAGACTCGGTTTTCATCGTTGGCGAACTAACGATACGCTTTACTGGCTTAGCAACGTGTCCCATTGGCCCCGAATACTTCGTGGCGCATACACCCCTCCTCGATAGGGAGCCTTCCCCTACGGTAACGGAGCCCCTAAATCCTGCGTAACTTTTCGAAAATGCCAGACGGCGATACACGACGCACCAGGGTGTTGGGAGTGTACACAGGCCTCTGATGAAGGTTTCGACTTCTGCCAAGTAGCAGTAATAACGAGCGAGCCATAGTAGTAAGCTCACTCCCGTCATTTAATCCTCGTATAATGCACATTTTCGTTCACTCTTGATGATTTGGAGTCTGTACGCGTTAACACGAAAGATCGAACAATTGCTGGATGTTAGAGTCGAAATTGTTACGTGAATGGGCTTCGAAATTGGTTATTTGTTCTATCGGTTCACTGCTGTACCTTGAAAGTCTGTAGCGATTGAGGCTTCGTCTTTGCGTTGAATCGGTCATCAGAGGGGATGAGTACCCCTGCAGAAATTTGTTGGGAAGTTACGAGATCCTATCACATCCTTATAGGGACTTGATAGGGACGCTGCACATAGGGAGTCCACATTGGAATCCAAGTGGATGCCGTGGTTATTTTACGATTGAAGTCTTTTGAGACTTTTTATTTGAAATTCTTAATCGTAACTTGTTGGCTTTTCCCGTAAAAAAAATATCCTCACGTGATAACGTTCACAAATTTGTTGGGGAGTCCCAAGATGCACGTACATCTTTATAGGGATTTGTTAGGGACACCGCCCATACGGAGTCCTCATTGGCATCCAATTTGATTATGCACTGTTACCCGATTAACGCCGTTTGAAAATTCTTACCACGTTCGAATCGAAAATATGTGAAAAATCACGAGAAGAAGTGATTTCGTGAGGCGAAGAAGAGAGAAAAAACTTGGCGTGTTGAAATCTAACCTGCACGCTTCGATATACTTTTTTAAGGAATTCATGCATTTTTAACACAAGTTTTATACTTTTCCAAGCTTCACTCATTTTGTATACCTATATATTTTGTTTAGAACATTCAACGAATAGAATGCGATGGGATCCATCAAGAATCGTAATGCTGTTGAAATTGGCATCGTTGGAATGCAATGAAAATTCTTTTTTATTTTCGTTGATCTCCATTTTTATTGTTATCCAAAATCTTTTTCGATAGATTTGAGTTGTACGGCTCTGAAGAAAATCTTTTGAAAAGCTTGCCGTAGATTTGAACTTCGAAAGAAAATAGGGATTATTTTCGTTGCGTTCCAACAATGTAAACTTCAATATCATGAATCGCATGGGATTCTGTTCGATAATGTGGCAATCGTCCAGGATTTAAATTAAATTCGTACATTGGATTCCAATGGGGAATCCCGATTAGAATCCAATGTACGAGCGCGATGTTTTAGTATAGGGATCCAATGCGATGACCCATCGGATCCCTATCAGAAGGTTGGGACAAGTATGGGAATGCAATTGGATCCCTACGACAATTTCTGCACGGGTAGGGTTGACTTTTTTATTTGCAACAGCTTTGATTATGGGGACAAATGATTAGTAGTACTGGCTAACGTATTTATTCTTCTTCTTGCCTGGCATGAACTCGAAATGAATACATTGCTGGGACACGCACATCGTGTTCACATTCTTTTCATATATTCAAAAGTTATTGTTTCGGAATATTGTCCCCTGATCGTAACAGTCTTATCCAAAATCGTTTTTATAAAAAGGGAAAAAAAAACATTGACGAAATATTAAGGATGGTGCGGAAGTGACACATACGATGAGATTGAAGGAATGCATTTCATCGTTGGAATGCAGTGAGTATAAATATTTACGAGATTGAAGTTTGCATCGTTGGAATGCAATGAAAATGAATATTTCTGAATTGCTTTCATTTCTTTTGGCAGATTTTGCCTGCAAAAATACCTCAATCATTTTTTAAGACATTTATTTAGCGATCTACAATATAAATCTACAAAAAAAAAGATCTACAATCATGAGCTATAGAAATTAAAATGTAAAAGAGAACCTTCGTAGCGTTTCATCGATGCAAACTTCATCACCATGAATATGGTGATGAAGTAAAGATATCAAAGCTGAATAGCTTTGATATCTTTTCGCTACTTTTGCCTAAAAACAAACCCTCGATCATTTTTTAAGATACTCTCTTGGCGATCTCCAATACAAATTTGTGCCGGATTTTGTGTAATAATGGAAATGAAATTTTTGTGTAATAATGGAAATGAAATGAAAGTACAGAGAAGAACTTTCGTTGCGTTCGTACGTTCAATTTTCAAAGTTCCCTGACAATCTGCATTCTCGATGCACTTTACCACCGTGACCAAGAAATTAGTCAAAAAATAATAGAATTTTTTTTTTTTTTTTTTTCGAAAATTTTCCGACGTAGCCGCACCAAATTTTTGTAATTCCTTCTACCCAACATGGCCATGGTGAACCGACGAATTTCACGAATATACACAAGACCGACTGAAAACTCCAAACCGTATCCCACTCCCTCTCTCTCTCTCTCTCTCTCTCTCTCTCTCTCTCTCTCTCTTACCGGACCGACTGCTATGACGACTAGACTCGATTTGCGGCTTCAGGCACATGACCGTTCCAGCTGTGTGTTTTTTTTATTTTTTTCGAAACGAGAGCTCTCCAGGGCTCTCGAGCTCAAATTAATAGGTCGCGCTCCATCCAACTTACTTTTCCATTTTCATTTTGTTGTTCCCGTTTCATCGCATGTTGTATCTCGCGGCGACTATGAATGAGGCGCCAAGGGGATGGCTGCGAATCATTCTGCAGGGCTTCCAAATGGAAAATAATTGGTGAAATGTGCACAGTGCAGAGATAGTCTGTTTAATAAGACGAAAGGTGCGACGAGGGGGATAGGGGTGGGATTGATTGGCGCCACATCAATGTAGAGGTGAAATATTGTTCACGACCCACTTTGCTCCGCGACGAAACATCAGCTTCCTCTTCTCAGCGTATCACCATTTCCTCCTCCTTATCGCGCTATTTATTGTCCCACCCGATCGATCGAAGCCGAACGACAATCGAATGTACATTTTCCGTTTATTGTCTCGTGTCATACGACATTTTTCGTTTTTTTTTCTTTCATTCTTCATTCTACAGTCCTCGCGCGAACGCTGCCACCCCGATTTAGCCTCTGTTGGCCAAACAGCCATTATTACGACGCGGGGGTGAGAATTTATTGGGGGAAAAATAAAATAGATATAAAAAAATGCCTCTTGTAGCGTTCTCGCGATCCAGATGCTGTGCTGCGGCTGCAAAAGTAGGGGAGCGGGGTATAATATATATGTTAATGCTTGGTGGCTAGATTAAACTAACTTTATCTACATAAAGTTAGTATTATCTAAGGTCGCTGGATAACCGGTGCAGAAATTTCTTAGGAATATGTAACTTTCAATCGAATCCTGATCGAGATAAGATACGAATTTCCTAGAAGGGGTATCCTCATCGAAATCCAGATGGCGCCCACTACGTAGCACAAGACGGAGACGTGGTGGCAAGAATTTGAAATACATATTTCATATACGTATCAAATACATTTTTCTTAGCAAATTAAATACACATTTTCTTAGTTCGAACGATCTCCAATTAATTTAAATATAATTACTTATAATAAATAACTTATATCACTTTTCTCCAGGAAATATAAGTCTTTCAAGGTCTATATATTGCTTATTGTGCAAATTTTTATTAAATGTAAAGTATTTTGTTCAAAATTCTGTTATAAAAATATATAAGTTTTGACAGTTATACTATAGCACCAATTTTTACCTAATATTTTTCAGATCCTTGAATAAATAATTTCAGAAAATGTCCAGCTGACACTGATCGGTATCTCCTGGTGATTTTTTACATTCATCCCTGGGATCCGATTCGATATCGAACTAGATCTTGTTCTAGAAATTCGGGTTTCTAGCCTGGATCCTATGCAAAGTTTCTTAAGGCCTGAGGCCGCTCTAGGATTTTCCAAAGATCGATTGTTTTTTGTTGAAAATGTACCTCAGTATCTATAAAATTATATTCCAAAAGATTATGGTTGTGAAAAATCTCTAAGTACTCGATTTTCGAATTCTAGCGCAACCCCTCTTGATTCATGTCGTGACTATATACTAACTTTAAACGCGTTTATCTCAAAACTACATTTTTCAAGTCGCCCGGACTCGTAACTCAAACAAATTTCAACCGATTCACTTTAAATTTTAACTGTATATTTAGCATTACATTTTCTGAGGCACTACGTGAGATTTTTAAATTATATTGCATAGTTCCTTTTTTATAAACAATTTTCTGACGATTTTGTCATGGCATTTTATACTTTTTGTTTTAGAAATGCGCCATTTGGACAAAAAACAATATATCAAAAAAATCCTACGTACTTCTATAGCTATTCTTATATATAATCGAAAAAACTTGAGTGTCTCATCATAACTCAAAAATTACCGGAGCTGTTGGTCCGGCCGTTGACCTTTCAGAAATAAAGGCGTCATCGGAAAAATGTTGCACAGTCGCCATTTTGACATGTATCGCTGTGAAAAAATAATTTTGTATAGTCAATTACGTGTATAATAAAACCACTATTTTGTAATTGTGATTTATTTTATGGTTTCGCTGAAAAAAAATCACAAAATATGCCCTTTTTTGGCCTCTAGAGTGGCCTAATAAGGCCTTAATAGTTCCGGATTAGGATCCTAGCTGGAATCCGATTTGCGAACGTTACATTTCGTTCCCGAATCCGATCCCATATACGTCTGGATCCCGATCGAGAAACCTGTATCCATGTCAATATTTCTTCGCCGAAAAGTTCGAAATTCGCAACAAAACTATCATACTTCGGACGTTATCCAACTATTATCAGATAATTTTAACTTTATCTAGACGCAATTGTTCAAAGAACGATATGACGTTATTATTGATCCCGTTATCTACTATGCATCAGCTTCAAAACGAGTACTGAAGGAAACGCACACGCCTCAATAAAACAGCGTTTTAATAAAAAAAAAATCAAAGAAACGCTGCGTACAAAGAATTCTAATTCTTTTTACATATACGATAACCAAGAATTGCTTCATGAAGTGAAAAGTCCAAAAGACAAATCTTCCACAATGTCGAAGTTTGCATCGTTGGAACGCAACGAAAATTCTTTTCTATACTTTTATATCCTCATTTTCATTATCTTCTCCAAAGCTTTTCTCACATATTCAGTCTGAAGATCTCTAATGAGAATTTCGCTAAAACCTTTTCGATGATTTCGAACTTCAGCCAAAGGCGTTGGCATACGACTAGTTTTATCCATCCACCGAGCATTAATCGTAACGTATACGCATCGGCTTTATTTTGACGTAATAGCTGCGTCATCGATTTCTCGGATATTCAATGATTATAGGGATGACACACGTCATAGAGCATGCACATGTGTATATGAGGGCGCCATGTATCTCGAACCCCTCGGCCTGGTGAGCCACTCGAGAGAACACCCCCGTTAGGTTGGATACACACATTATTATTCGCCCTTATTCGCTCTTTATCGTGCCATTGAACAACTGGAGTTGCAGCTGTGCGCTACATCTTCAATTTGATGCCCCATCGGGACAGCGCGGCTTTTTGGACCTGCTGCATATAACAGCATTACGCCCGAGGCTTCGCTCGTCCGCGTATGTCGAAAATTGGTTCATGTGAATTTTGGAAATGGATTTTCGGGTTATATCCTATCAAGGGTATTGTTATGAAAAACCTGTTTCCTATGCATTCAACGAAAATTCGTTTTTCAGAAAGCTCAATGCATACTGGTAATCACATCAGCAGGATTTCTTTAAAATTTCAATCGGATAATAATTGAAGCTGGTGAACGTATTTTGCATTGAATATTTGGTGGAGAGCTTAATAATAAATGTTGTAGGATATCGCGCAACCTTTTAACGGGTCTGCATAAGCTTTTCGGGCCGAAAAAAAGCAAGTTGATTTTCAATATTATTTTCTGGTGAGAATATTGGGATGAGGAGTTTCTTTTATTGAAAAATATTGATAGAGAGTCAAGTTATTGTTATTTAAATAAAGTGCCGCGGTTGTGTATTTGACAATAATACGCGGCCAAAAAAAGAAACATTTAATTTAAATGGGATCTATTTAAATCGAATAGGTTTTTTCCTCGTATCACGGCCTACTACGACCCTATTTATTTCAAATATATTTTTTTATTTGTTCAAGCGGATTTTTTTAAATATTAAATATATTCAAATTAAATAAATAAAGATTAGATTTAAGTTGAATACATAAAGATAAAACACGATATATCGTATGAATACGAGAAAGGAATGACATGATATAAAAATGCGGTGAAAGAAGTTAAATTATTTTTCTTTTTTTTCACCAACAAGGCTGGTATTTGGAAAAAGAGAAAGTTATCGTCGTGGCTTTTAATAATAGGCGCGATTATTTATGTATAGAAAGACCAACCCTTTTCCTCAACTGCAGAATGTTAAAACAGTCTTCTAATGAAAACAAAGCTATGAGATTTATGAGAGACTGAATTGTGTATCATTTAACCGTCTGTTTCTTTTGTCTTATACTACCAGATGAAACCAAATCACAGATTTATTAAGAACAAATAAAATATTTAGTTATTAGACGATTATTAAATAGATATTGATTTGAATGAATAAATATATTTAATATAAATAATTTTAATAATCGAATGCAATAGAAAAAACTTGCTATCACGAAAAATCTAGTTAATTCCAAAAAATTAAATAGACGCATTTAGTTAATAATCGAAAAAAAAAATTCTGTCAGTGTAGCGAAACGAATATTTATCGTGGTATGTCCTACCGTGCTGTCTCGTATTAATCTCACCGTAAATTCTCCGCAAGGGCATCGATTATTTGTCTACGCGGTACTAGGTGCACGCAGGCACAAGATTAATAGAAATAATCGAGAGATCGTGTATGAAAAGTACCACATTGGTAGATGGGAAATGGTAATGGTTCCTATATATTAAGGTCGCGTGTCTCGTAAAAACGAGCTTTATTACTCTCCGAACCTTTCTGTCTCTCTCTCTCTCTCTCTCTATCTCTCTCTCTCTCCCCCCCCCCCCTCTCGCCCTCTCGCTCTCATGCTCTCTTACACATCCCTGTTTCCGGGGTAAATAATTTCGATTATTTGGCAGAACAATATTTTGGCTCGTGCTGCTTCTCCTTCTTTTTTTCACGAGCGCCTCTCGCCCTTTTCGTTGGTATTCGATCCCCGGTGTGGCTACACACTTGTAACCGCCTCCACCAGCTGTCGGTGCTGAGCCACCTTCATCGAATATGTAACACCAGGGTCATTAAGTCCCGGGACTAACCAGTAAAAACACATTTTTTTTTGCAAAATTCGACTTTATTCATCAACATAGTCATCTTCCATAGCGATACAATCATTTCAACGTTTTACTAAACTTTCGATGCCTTTCTTATAGAACGATTTGTCTTTTGCCTCAAAATAGGCTCTCCTCTCCACTCGGCTGACGCTCTTTTCGACTTCGGCGTATAGTGATGAATCCATGTTTCATTCATTGTTATGTACCGACGAAAAAAATCCTTTTTATCATGCGTAAACAGCTTCAAACAGCGCTCCGAATCATCAATTCGTTGTTGTTTTTGTTCCACTGTGAGCAAACGCGGCACCCACTTGGACAAAAGTTTTTTCATACCCAAATTTTCATGCACAATTTTGAACACGGTGCCTTTTGATATCTTTAGGATGTCAGCTATCTCTTGCAACTTTACTTTACGATCGGACATAACAATTTTCAGAATTTTTTGAATGTTTTCGGGCGTAGCCACCTCAATTGGACGACCTGAGCGCTCCGCGTCTTCGGTGGTTGTTCGACCGCGTTTAAAATCCGCATACCATCGGCAAATGGTTGCTTTCGATGGGCACTTTTC
Source organism: Ophion ventricosus (assembly GCA_963932345.1). NCBI lineage: Eukaryota > Metazoa > Arthropoda > Insecta > Hymenoptera > Ichneumonidae > Ophion > Ophion ventricosus. The sequence continues at coordinate 28,489,205 of OZ010715.1, read as the reverse complement.
CCGGTAACACTTTTCAAGCCATTGCTGAGCTTGAACGGTATTTTTTCCCATTAAAAAACAGTGTTTGATTAACACACGAAACTCATTTTTATCCATCGTTTAAGCAAAAACAAATGTAGCGTCACTTAATCTTCAATATCTCGACAACAACTGAACCGAATGTCATGAAATTTTTACACGTATCTTTTGAAAGTTGGTACTACCGAAAAACAAAAGCGGCACGGCATTGGCGGCGCCATCTGTGTGTCAGTCCCGGGACTTAATGACCCATGTGTTATATGTACAGGATGTCCCGCAAAGTGTCATCCAAAAGGAAAATATAGATGCTTCGTATCAATACACTAGTGGAATTAATTCTAGACACTTTTAATTCTTCGTTAATTGACACACTTACCTGGAGAAACATATACTTGTCACACTGGTTGACCCAGTCCATTTTCAAACTGTTGGTACACCAAACTTATTAGTCGGATGACCATGAAAAAATTCATGAACCTACTTGAAATATTGCATAATTTGTCAAAAATTGTTGTATAAAAAAAACAGATGGCAGCATGTAAAAAAAATCCCCGTCGTAGACCAAATAAGGATATATATTTGGTGCTAAAGTTGAAGGCTGGGTCATTTAGACCCACAGTAATAACGAAGGGTTAATAGAAATTAGCTTTTTTTATATTCAAGCAGAAAATGTATATTCTGCTACGCCGAAATGACACGGTAATGTTTTTATTTTAATCTATAATGTTTCTACTAATTAGTAGAACTTAATATTAAAGAATAATAATATTAAAAAAAAATATTAATTAAGAATTTAATATAACTTAATATATTAACAGCACGTGATTAATTTTGTAAATGTGTTATTTTTTTTTCTCAATGAAAAATGACAATGTGCGAATATTCAAACAAATTTAAAGTGCCCGGAATGAATTTCACTAATGTATACCAAACCTAATCACCCCCATGTATGTTCTACGATCTTTTTTTAGCTTACGAGAAGAAAGCATTTTTCAATTTTTTTCTAATCAACTTTTCTTGGAGCATGGGTGTCTATTTTTTTTTCTCTTTTGGGTATCTACTTTCCTCTTAGAAGTTTTAAAAAGCAATTGGAGGCCTTTCAGACTATAAGTACTTTCTTTTTATCATCTGAAGTTTAGTGAATGATTTTCTTAAACGTATTTTTTTAACTTTTAATCAAAATCTGAGACATTAAGTTAGCGGTTCAGTTGGTAATTAATTTATTGCTCAACAGTGCACTTCATAACGATAACACAAGTGAAAAAATCGCAAGAAAGTACATGCACAAAGGAGAAAAAAAATTTTAATGCTTTTTTTTCTCGAAAAGTAAAGATCGCAGAACATATGTGGGGGTAATTCGGATAGGTATTGTAACGAGACATCTGGATGTTCCTTTTGGACGTTACTTTTCGGGTCACCCTGTAGATTTATGTGAGATACTTCACCATGTACTTACCTCAATTTCCATTCATGCTGTCTCTCTCTCTCTCTCTCTCTCTCGCTTTTTCAATTCTCTCGCCTCCTTAAATTCACCCTCTCTCGCCACCTTCGTGTATCCCGGTAGATTTTGCTCGCGTGCCAACGCGTGGGAGCCCGTGAGTTCCACCCCTGAAAACTTATCGGCCGGAAGTTCGATGACGTCGCGCACTCCGAACGCGGATACATTGCCGCTATGTTGCCGACACGTATAGTGTACATTATAGGCGGAGAAAAAGTGCCGGGATAAAAACAGTTGACGGGAAACTCACGCGCGCCTATAAAGGGGGAGAGTGAGAGACAAAGCTGATGTTGGGGGCGGGGGTGGGGGGTACGAAACGTCTGACGCTGCAACAGGGATGAATATGTATCAAGTGTATGGGCTATTTCGTGCAAGGGTTCATAGGCTTTGCGAATGAAATTTCACTCACAATCAGTAAAGGTAATGGCGGTCATAGCAGTGAGAAAATTCATAAGAAATTTTGAATAAAACGTTTTCTTTTATATAACAATGAAAAAAAAACACACATTTTCCTATATAGTTCAATCTGTACACGTAATCACGTGACTAGAAAAAAAATATCGCTCAAGCAGACGGAAGATTTCAACAAATTGTAGGCCTTGGTGCTTGAAAAAATAGGTATAACATTTTTTTGTTTAATTTTCACGCGACTACTAAATACATACAATAATTTTTTTGTTCACAAATACATTATCGTTTTATGAAGAAATTTGAAGGAAAAAATCTTAAATGAAAATATAAATCGTTTAGTAGGACCCTCTTTTGAAAATCCTTGCCGATGGTGGTATTTTTTTCTCTCTCAGGCATGGTCTGAGATATTTTTTTAAAAAGTCTTGTTAAGGAAGGTAAGAATTTTTTTTTTAGCTTTATTGAAGAAATTACAGCTGTTTGAAATAAACTCTGATTTTCACGAAAATTTTGAGTTTTAAAAACTGATAAAAAATGAACGCGGAATCCAATCAATAAATTCATTTGCTACATCCTAGATAATATTATAAAGAATATGTGGTATACGTTTTATCAAAATGGGTTGAGTAGATCTCGAGATATTTTGTTCATCAGTTTGTCAGTCCTACAAGACGACTTATATTTCCGCGATTAAAAAAAAATGTATTCGTTTTTTTTTCTATTTTTTCATAAAACTGTATGTGTGAAGAATAAAAATTACTTCGCCTATTTCATAGTCGCGTCAAATCTTTTAGTTATTTATATAGTTATTTTTCCGAGCGCCAAAGTGGTTTAACTCTTTAATTATAGCCTGAAAAGAAACCGGAAGTACAGATACGACAATTCTATAAGGTAAGTAAGATGCCCATTTATTATAACAATTATTATCATTTATTATAATAAAAAAATGATCAATACAATTAATTTTTATTATTTATTTTTATGGTCTTGAAGTTTGCATCGTTGGAATTCAACAAAAATTATTTTTTCATATTTTTATTTCCTCGTTTAAATTATTTGACAAATGATTTTCTTGCAGATAAAAATTATAGATCTCGAAATAAGCGATTTAAAAAATGATTGATGAATTTTCGTAACGAATATTAGCCACGAGAGATTCGAGCAATTGAAAAATAATCATTTTCGTTGCGTTCCAACGATGCAAACTTCAGTCTCATTTATTTTTATTCTTATTACGTTCCGTTAAGATTACACGGAGAGAATTGAAAAGTAATTTTTGTCGTGAATTTCACGGTAAAAATTACCGTGATATATTTCAATGTGGTGACAAGTGAGAAAAGCATAATAATTCGTATGCGACAAGTTTTTTTTAACTCACGTTACAGAAAATTTCAAATACGTAGCTAAAATTTTACTATACAAGAATGGTAGCGCGCACGATAATTTTTACCGAGAGCACAATACATTTTCCTATAACACTCATTAAATTTTATAATAAATCTTAATAAAACTGTTATAAAGACGATACTTTTTTATAGACATTTTTGAAAGGCATAAAATAATAAAATGCACAGCAAAATTTCGCTGATATTGTATATTTTTTAAATTTAAGTTTTGCGTATTTTGTTACACATCAAAATTTACTAGAAAATCTGGTAAAATTTTCTATCTAAAGAAGAAATTTTATTTTATTTTCGTGAAAATCTGTGTTTTACTCAGTAATAATAAGCGAAGTTTCAGGGTTGTCATCTGGTTACCGTTACTGCACGGTAATTTTTAACATTTAATTCTCTCCGTGTACTATATCATTTAATTTCATCAATTTTATATTGTCATCATTGAATGATTTATATTTGAATTCATACGAACTATCGAATAAATTCGAATAAACGAATCTTGCTCGAGAAGAAAATTGTTTTCTCCAGCCCTTTTAGCCTTTACAGTGAACGTCGAACTATTATCTGCAAATATATCGCGAGTCTTGGTGCGAATAATTGCGAACGGAAGCCAGCCGTTCTCGACGCCCTCGCGCGCCTTACCAGCAGATGCGCCCTATGTTTCGAAAAGTGCTTCCTCTACATAGTGAGTAAGAGAGAAAGAGAGAGAGAGAAATATTGTGCCATTAAAATATGAAACAGCAGGAAATATGAGCGAGGGAGAGAAAAATTCGGTTTGCCATTGTCGAGTATATTTTTCTTGGGATTGAATCGTAAATTCACCAAAGGTCCTTTCACCCTCGCCTTTTACCTTCGATATATATTTTACAACTGCGTGCTTCGTCAGGATATATATATATATATATATTGCCCTACGCGTGCATGAACGAAAAGCCACGATCGCGTGTAACGTTTCCTTCGCGTTTTTTCTTATTTCTTTTTCCTCTTTACTGTTTTTTCCCTCCTCCTCCTCCCCCCCCCCCCCCCCATGCCTCGGGCAAACGTTGACGTTGTTACATGGGCAATTTCATTTCGACTCTGCACGACGTCAAAAGAAGATGAGCTTCGCTTCTTATTCGTGCATATAATAATCGCAAATAAAGTGCATAAAATATAAAGGCGTGACTATATACGCGTGTATGTACAATGGATTAACATGTAAATTGCTCCTCAAGTAGAATCTTACCTGTGGGCCTGATGAAACACGTGTTTAACATGACAACAAGGCTAACAGGTCGATTTTTAATATTCTAGTGATGAGAGTATCGGGATGACGGAGATGGGATTTTACATGGAATTGGTACATATTCTTGCTACGTACGATTTTTTTTTATTGAAAAATATTGATAAACGTCGAAGTTATTATTATTTAAAGAAAGTATCGTCGTTGCTGTATGGGCAATCGGTCTTGGTACACGGAGAGAATTAAAAAGTAATTTTTGTCGTGAATTTCACGGTAAAAATTACCGTGATATATTTCAATGTGGTGACAAGTGAGAAAAGCATAATAATTCGTATGCAACAAGTTTTTTTTTTAACTCACGTTACAGAAAATTTCAAATACGTAGCTAAAATTTTACTATACAAGAAGGGTAGCGCGCACGATAATTTTTACCGAGAGCACAATACATTTTCCTATAACACTCATTAAATTTTATAATAAATATTAAAATAACTGTTATAAAGACGATACTTTTTTATAGACATTTTTGAAAGGCATAAAATAATAAAATGCACAGTAAAATTTCGCTGATATTATATATTTTTTAAATTTAAGTTTTGCGTATTTTGTTACACATGAAAATTTACTAGAAAATCTGGTAAAATTTTCTATCTGAAGAAGAAATTTTATTTTATTTTCGTGAAAATCTGTGTTTTGCTCAGTAATAATAAGCGAAGTTTCAGGGTTTTCATCTGGTTACCGTTACTGCACGGTAATTTTTAACATTTAATTCTCTCCGTGTAGTTTTGGCAAACTAGAGTAATTGAAAAGGAAAAGTATTGAAATGTCGTTTCAGCATAATAACAAAACTTTCGTATGATCGGATAGTTTATTGAAATTTTGAAAATTACTAAAGTGGCAAGCTGCAGAAAAAAAAATATTCGATTTTCGACTAAAGAAACAACTTTTATCATCTGTCATCAACAAATGGATAAACACGAGAAAAAAAATGATCTGGCCATACGATAGAAAATGTTATGAACTATGCTCTGTCCGAATTTGAAGTGAATCGGATGAATAGATTTTTACATACGACTGGCATCGTTGTACAAAACAGTTTCGAGAACAACGCAAATGAAAAAATGGTATTTTGCAAAAATCCTTACCGATGCTATAAAACTCTGCAGCAGAAAATCGTATCTTTCGAATTTTAAGCTCGCACAGAAGCCTCAAACCGGTAGCTTTGATTCCACAGTCCTTCTGGGCGTCCACCCGGGAAGTTCTGGAATCTCACGATAAAGAAATCTTGAAATATGGTAACAAAAAAAAAAGATATTTTTTAAGAACGGATCAAGTCGTGCGGTGTACGCGGCGAGCCGCAATTGACCGTATATAACGAACCACTTGGCCCAGATTACCCCTTTTGTTGCTCCGAGAGTTTGGCGGTTCTTTTATGAAGGGTATCTACGACGTGCTTTTCGTTGGAAAATTGTTCACTCTCTCGAGAAGCGGGCCGAGGGGCGAGGGTTGAGAGAGAGACGAGGGGCGCAGATGTTGCGCAAACTTCTTTTCCGTAAGATTCCTCAATTTCCGGGACGCGGAAGCGGAGCCAGATGGTAGTGAATCCTGTTCATTGTTGGACCGGGCGTGTTCATACGCCTGTATATGCACTTCTCTCTCTCTCTCTCTCTCTCTCTCTCTCTCTCTCTCTCTCACTCTCTCTCTCTCTATATTGCCGCCCGCATATATATATATGTACCCTGTTTTTACAGAATCTACCAATGCATGTAAGTCAATGGCTCACGGCCAAAAGGACACTAAGATTTTTATTACACACGTTCTACGATCATATATATATGTGCAGATATAATTATATATATATATATATATATATATATATATATATATATATACACATACACACACACACACACTAGCTTTCGCCCACAGCTCTGCCCGCGTAGAATTTGGCCCATAGAAACGTCATTACCAGTTGCACCTCTTATCAGGGGTTGTTTAAAAAAATCCTAAAATATGCGTTATACCATTTTTTTGAGGAATATTTATACCGAGTTTGAAGTTAATGTACGCAAGGAATACAATTCTCCTTACAAACTTCAACATCCCATTTCATCCATTTATGTGTTGATTTTCAAAAAATCCTTTCTTAGTGCACCTCTACACTTTTGGGGGGAGCGAATATATTCCGTTCCCCAAAGGGCGTATCCCTGCTTTTCTTTCAATTAAATTCGGAAAACCGAATTTCATTGAGATAAAAGCAGGTAATTTGATTTTCCCATACAAACTTCATTATTCCTTTGCATCCCAAATTAGGGGTTTCGTTTAAAAATCCTAAAATATGCGTTTTATTTTTTGTTTTGAAGATCATTCATACACCCCATTTCACCCCCTCAAGATTTGATTTTTGAAAAAATCAAATCTTCATTTGAAAAATCAAGATTTGATTTTCGAAAAGTAGAACACTTTCGATACGACTAATTTTCCTAAGGAAAAATTTGGATTTTGCTGATAAATAAGTTTCAATGTTAGTTAAAACTTGTATTAACTAGGAAGAAGTAGCTCTGACGAAATGAATCAGTTTAAACGCTTTCTAAATGTGGCCAAAGTTTGGGATGCGACTTTTTGTTCTTCATTTTGCATTTCTCTTTATTTCAATCATTATCCGATTTGCAAATGATATTTTATGGTCAATAAAAATACGTAAAAACGTTGAATAGATTTTCACAGCCTAAAACTACCAAATAAAATCTGTGCATTTAAAAAATAGACAATTTTCGTTGCGTTTCAACGATTCAAACTTCAACATCATCAAATTCCACGTGGGCGAATCCGCGCGCGAACTCTCGTTGTAACACAAAAGAATACATAAATTCATTTATGGTTGAGCAAATTGAAAAGCACATTACATAGGCTCGTGAAAAAGTAGGATCATTATGCATCATCGTAAAGCAACGATTACTGTCTTCAACTTGAAGTTTGCATCGTTGGAATGCAATGATTTTTTTTGGTCATTTTTTATTTATTTATTTGTATCGGTATTCAAAGTCATTTTTTAAACAAATCAAGATCGTAAATCTCCAATAAGAACACGTAAAAACATTTGAGTGATGTTCACAAGCTGAGTTGGAAAAAAAAAGATAAACAATTTAAAAGAATTAATTTTCTTTGATTCCCAACGATGCAAACTTCAGCATCATTTACTATCATTCTTACTATTATTATTAAATCGCACTGGAAGGATGTTCTCGCATTTTATTTAGCGAGCGTTAAACGATCTTGGTGACCCTCGAAGACTCGTAATCGTCATCGGGGAACACTTACCCGTGTTTTATACATCGATGACAATTATTACCCAGCATTCCAACCTCACCATATTCGACGCGATCAAAAGCTCTCGAATGTCAATCCAGCGCGGTATGTTTTGTAATTACATACATCGGATGCATAGGTAAATATGTATTGACGTATCAAAATATATATGGCCACGAATGAGGGATGTAACGCATATATCAGGGAGTTCTCTTTCAATGATCACGATACTCGTCATAATAGCCTACCACATTGGTCCTCTCCTCGACAATGGGATTTTATACCCACCCGCAAATGCGGGGAGAGACACGCGTACTCGTATATCTGGGCCACACAGTGTACAATGCGATAATGTGTTTTGTATATCTCGTTTATTGTGTGTGGTGTGTGTGCGTGTGGGTTTTCTGTGTGCGGGGGGTGGGGGGTGGGGGGGATAAAATGCCGCGGCCGGCGTCGCGTGTCAAGTGAATGACAGTCGAGTCACGATGGATAATGACCGCAGGAGAGAGCCTCTCGCGAACTCTCTGGTGCTCTCACTCCTTTCGGCGCTGTTAAATGTCGAGTAACCGATATTGATGCACATATTGCACACACAGACATAAATACGAATTCGGAAATTAATAGATCATATATATGATATTTCGTGTTTCCCCTTCAACGGATAATATTATTTTATACCAAGTGATACGCGATGTATACGGTGAGTCGAACGAGAGGCGAATTCAGTTGGAAATAACACAATGATACGCAGGTAAACGGAATTATTATCAGACTGGATTAAAATTTACTTCTAGGCAAGTGAAAATTGTGACGACTGAGGAGGACTCGTTGTTTTCAGCATCTGTAATTGCCAACGAAAGAATTGATGTTTATCAATTAATGGGTTTGTTTGTTTTATTTGTATTGGTTAATTAGGCTCACGTGACCCATCAGTGGCTGGTCACACTTTGCTACCGAGGATCATTGAAGGCCAAATAATCAGTGCCAGGATTCTCTAACGTGATTAGCGACAGTTTTCGTTGTCGTTAGCTAGCGACAGCCAATAAGAGGCGCCTCTTCTTTTTTAATCCTCCGTGCGATTTGCTGTCGCTAACTAACGATAACGAAAACTGTTGCTAAACACGTTAGAGAATCCCGGCACTGGGCCTTTAAGATAGTAGCCACGCCACAGTCACGTTGAAAAGTTTATTCTCCGCTCAATCGATGAAAGCTTCGAAATATTGCGAAATATCCTTACAATGTTGATTGTACATCTTATCGGGATGTAAAAACTTATAAATTAAGGAGGTTGGAGCGTTACGACGAATCCAACTTTCGGGTGGGAAATTTTTATATGATGTTGACGAATACGTTGTGGACCCTTTGGAAAAATTTGAGCTATATTGACCGTTCAGTTTTTTTGTAATAAAATTGCAAAAAAGGGTATGTTTTTGAAAAGTTTTATTGGAAATCATTGAAAATCATTGAAAAGTTAATAGAACATTGAAAACAAAGGGAAAATTACATGAAGTTTTCTCAGAAAAATTCCAAAAAAATTTCTCAGAAAAATTCCAGAAAAATTCCAAAAAAAAAACGCACACCTGCGGTGCTCCTGAGCCTGCGCAAGCGGCGAGGAAGGAGATCATGGCAGAAATTAAGGAGAGGGCCGCGACCACTAGTGAAGCACGTCGTCTTATGGAGACGGTCGACCGGAAGTGCGGTGATCACGGTTTTGCTGCTCACGCATCCAACTACGGTCGTTGGAAAACTGAAATTTGATAAATTAGTTTTCACATAATAGATATTGTAAAAAATCGAAAATTCGAACTTCACCGTGTAGTTCAAGCACTACATTATAAAACCGTTTCAACTTCCGGTTGAGTATTATCATAATGACGAAATAGTACCCATAGACTTGTCCACGTCGGGCGTAACAGCTGATTCGTTTGACGAGCATAACCTAGCTCTGGTAGCGAGATTCTGTAACTCGGTATCGACAGTTTTCGTTGTCGCTGGCTAGGGGCAGCCAATCGCATGCACGATCAAAAGAAAGGAAGCCTCTTATTGGCTATCGCTAGCTAACGATACGAAAACGTCCGCTACCGATTTACAGAATCTCGGTACTGCTTGGATATCGTCGTGAAGGGCTCTACTGCTCTACTGCTAAAAAAGAACTGCTAAAAATTCTACTGCTAAACGGGCTCTATTGCTAAAACTGTACTGCTAAAAGCTCTACTGCTAAAAACTCTAGTGCTAAATGGGCTCTAATGCTAAAATTGGACTGCTAAATAGACTCTAGTGGTAAAAGCAGCACTGCTAAAGAGTCTCAACTGCTAAAACGCAAAAGGGTATGTTAAAAAATAAATAAATAAAAGTCGCTTGCGCCACTTCTTAATTTTGAGCTACGACCTCCTCCTTTCGCGAGGTTTTTTCTTTCACCGCACGCCAACCTCCGAACAACTATTATCGCAAAAAGAAAATACCGATTTTTTTTTGGGCCAACCTTTTGACGAAATTTTCAATAACATTTTGACATAATTGCGGACTATTTTTATTAACGGTGCCACTCGAGAATAGAGTTGTGCAACACCGAATATAGCAGAGCCTCACCAATATGACCAAAATACTACCACGAAATGATAACGAAAGATTCAGACGGACGTATATAAGTATCGAGCAAGTTCACCCTGCACACAGTTCATAATAAATTCAACGCAAGCTCAACCGTACAACTCTACGATTGCGAATTTTTTTTCCCCTAGAGTTGCTCAAAGCAATCAAGAACGTTTGCAAATTAATTAGATTTCTGCAAAGGCGTACTTCAACCGGGTAAAAAGACTGCGAATGTCCCTACAATGACGTTTGCCCTGTATCCGGGTTAAACCTACACGTATTCATACTCGCATACATATACGTCATGAAGTTTACGTTCCAGAAACTTTTCACAGTGAATTTCACTTCTCAATCCTCCGGAAGCATTGAGGCTCGCTATAAATCGCTCAACCAAAATAATGAGGTTTTTTTTCCCAACATTAAAGCATAAAATTCCATATATTCGCGACAAACTTCATCAATGCTTCGGGCTTTCTCTCGGCGTTAGAAAAGCAGCGTGTCGAAAGAAAAAACAAAGCGTGGAAAATTTTCGAAAATTTGCGGCTGACTGCCTGTTCAGTGGAGAAATTTTCCCGTATTCACTTGCGCACTCGTTTATTCGTGAGGGTGAGATAAATGAAATGCAGGGCGCCCGGCCTCATACGAAAATGTATCTATATATATATATATATATATATATATATACATAGATACATTTACACCTTTCTTTATCAGGTTTAATCTCGGAGAGAAAAAGAGTGGAGAAGATGAGTGCAATGGGATGATAGTCGAGTGCGCGGTTGCTCGGGCTATGAATGCGGTATTAAAATCAAATGAGCGTCTATCTTTCTTTACGAGATGGTTTTCCTTTTTTTCTTTTACTGTTTTTTTATTGAGAGCACCGCGAGAGGGCATCTCGCGAAATATAATCTATTCCTCGTGCTACAATGCAGCCAGACCGGTAAGACCGTAGAGGGTAAGAAGAAAAGGAAGAGACTGAGATAGACTCAGAAAAATAGAGGGAAAGGGAAAAGATAGCGAGAGAGAGAGAGAGAGAGAGAGAGAGAGAGAGAGAGAGAGAGAGAGAGAGAGAGAGAGAGAGAGAGAGGGTGAAATTAAGATTAAGAGTAAGGGAGAGAGAGAGAGCGAATCAAAAAACGTGAGCGGAAGGCAAAGAGGGACGGAGAGTGAGATTAAGAGCAAGAGAGAGAGAGAGAGAGAGAGAGAGAGAGAGAGAGAAGAGAGAGAGAGAGAGAGAGAGAGAGAGAGAGAGAGAGAGAGAGAGAGAGAGAGAGAGAGAGACAAAGAGACAGAGAGACAGAGAGATAGAGAAACAGAGGAACAGAGAGAGAGAGACAGAGAAACAGAGAGACAGAGAGAGAGAGAGAAAATCAGGAACGATCTCGCAACATCCTCTGTTGCATCTTTCTCTCTCTCTCTCTCTCTCTCTCTCTCTCTCTCTGTATCTCCCCCCGTGTATATTTAAATATTATACTCGCCGTAGTGGGTTCAAAGTTTTGGATGATTGTAGTAACATGACTACATCATTAGGTGGCAGAGTACTCGAGTTTTAGTGTAGCTTCTCTCGTTCTTCTCTCTCGGCCTCTTTCCCTCCCTCCTCTCCCTCTCTCTCTCTCTCTCTCTCTCTCTCTCTCTCTCTCTCTCTCTTCTCTCTCACACCCACACACACACACACACACACACACACACACACACACACACACACTCGCACACGCACACACACGCACACACACACACACACACACACACACACACACACACACGCACTTTCGCTCATCACTCTGCCATGAACTTGGCCAACAAGAACAAAATCCTCCTCCTCATCCTCTCGTCTCCATTAAAATATAATATTGCTCACGGCGGTGCTCGAAGCCGGTACTGAATAATCGCCCTCACTCGATAGGGACAACCCAATTTGCACCAATTCATTCATCACCGACTGCCACGAGTTTTAGAGATTGTTCCTCTTTTTCGAACAAATCCCCATCGTCGCTCGCCAAAGTTTGCGAACTGCTAAGCCTTCGAGTGAAGGAAACTTGCCACAAGGATTAATTTGTTCTTAACCGTAGGGAGCATTGAGTTTGAAAGACGAAACAAAAGAATGCCGAATACATCGAAAGGGTATTTCCCTCGTTTTATTGACGTATGTACGCAACGTGGTTCAAGCATTGCCTACGATAAAGACGTGGTTAAAAAATGGCTGGGTCACGAACGTAAGCTCTCCATTATACGAAACCGGGACATATATATATATATATATACAAACACTGGGTAGCTCAGTAACTGACGTGCAAAGAAATAAAAAGTCTACATGCCTCGTATCGAGACCTATCCGAAAATACGATCTTTTTTAGTCCTCGAGAAAAAACCATTTTTTAATTTGTTTTTCTGTAGCATAGATTTTTATTTTGTTCTCTTTTGTATATGTACTTTTCTCTTAGAAATTTTTCACAGCAATCGGGAGTCATCTACACTGCAAAAAAAAAATGCAATTTAAATAGAATCTAATTAAATCGAATAGGTTTTGTTCTTGTCTCACGGCCTACCATGACCCTTTTTTTCAAATATATTTTTTTTATTTGTTCAAGCTGTTCTTTTTAAATAGTAAATATATTCAAATGAAACAAAGATTCGATTCAATTTAAATAAATAAAGATAAAAGACGATATGTGTTGTATTCTTGACATAAAAGTGCGGTGAAAAAAAGTTAAATTATTTCTTTTTTTTTCACTAACAAGTTATTTGGGGAAAAAAGGAAGGTATCGTCGTGCCTTTTATGAACAGTTGCGACTGTTTTTGCATAGGAAGACTTTTTTCCTCAACTGCAGAATGTTACAACAGCCTTCTAGTGAAAACAAAGCCATGAGATTTTTGAGCGACTGAGTCATGTACCATCTTTCCGTCTGTCTCGTTTGTCTCATGAAACCAGATGAAACCAAATTACGGATTTATTAGGAATAAATAAAGTATTTAGTTATTAAACGATATTAAGTAGATTTCAATCTGAATAAATAAATATATTTAAAACAAATAATTTTAGCAATGGAATGCAATAGAAAACAATTGATTTCACAAAATATCCAGTTAATTCAAATTAAAAAAAAAATCAAATAGACGCATCACGTTAATATAAAAAGAATTTTTCTTTCAGTGTAGACTCGTATAAGTAGTTTTTTTTTTTTTGATCATCCGAAGTTCAGTGACTGATCCGCTCAAACCTATTTTTTAACTTTCGATCAAAATCTAAGGCATCTACCTTATTGCTCAGTTGATCTTTTATTCATTGCTTAACAGTGAAAGTCATAACGATAACACAAGTTAAAAAAAATCGCAAGGAAAGTGCATACAAAAAAAAAGAAAAGTATTTGAATGCTTTTTTCTCGTAAACTAAAAAAGATCGTAGAACCGTAGATGAGGGCGATTTGGATATTAATACGAGGCATATAGATTTTTCTTTCGGATGTCACTTTTTGAGCCACTTTGTATATATATATATATATATATATTGTATGGTGTTGACAATTTTTCATCGCCAACACTCGAATCATCGGTCCTTGCGCGTGCTATACGCGAGACGCGGTGTTCGATCAATCTGTCAGTAATTTATAGTGGCCACTCTTATTTGAACGGCTTTCGCGAATCCTATTCTTCTTTTTTTTTTTTCTTCTTTTTTCGCAACCTCTCTCCCGAGGCACGCCTCGAGGAGATTCTCTCTCGCTCTCCGCGCTTATATATTTCATCGCGTCTTTTGGATCTTCGACGTTGTCGACGTTGAGCGAAGGCCAATCTGGACCCAACAATAAGCATCTTCGAACGAGGGTGCAGGCGATCTTTTTTTTTTTTCTTTCTTTTCTTTTCATCCTCGTTCCTCTTTCTCCGCTGTCGCGTACATCAATCGAGGGAGCTTTTTGTATTCGAGCCTTCTCGTTTGTAATAAAAGCCTCGAGGCGTCAACAACGTCTACCATCTCCCTCCCCCTCCCCCCCCCCTCTCTAAATCAACGCAACGCCTACGCGCACTTCCCTTAAGAGACTCTGAGAATTATCGCGAAAAGTTCATAATCGCTTGCAGTCGCAAATCTTTGCTCGAATCAATGTCAAAAATAGAGCGTATGCATACGAAACTAAATCATCGTTCGTATAAGACCGGTATAGGAAATCGTAATTGTTGTTTGTTTTTTTCTTTTCTTTTACCTCTGAAAACGAAACGCCACGTCAAATTCGCGTGTTTATTAGAAAGAAAATTGTGTTTAGCAGTCGTGACGTGCTGCGCCATGAGCTTACACATTTATCATGGTTGGAGAGCACGAGTGACTTGCAACTTGGCTCGGCCTCGCTATACATGTATATCAATGCGATCTGATATACGACGTACCATAAACGTCTGGCGTATGTACGTATATATTCGTTGTCATTAATCATTCGGCTAACTAAGAAATCAATACTCCCTGCACATTTTCTTTCAGGCAATCTCGAAATCTCGGCGTCGCCAATCTACCCTCATTCTCTCTGTCTCCCTCCGAACCCCTCCCCTTCCTCTTTCTCTCTCTGGATTTTTTGCTTATTTATTTCCGCTCAATGCCACTTAATCTCTGTACGCGGTACCTAGTTTGAGTGTCTAATTATTTTGTTTATTTCGTGCCAGTGCGATGAGTATAATGATGATATACTTAATTAGTTTTAGATATATTATTAGATGAAGTAAAACGTTCTGAGCGTTTTTTCGCTTTATTTCGACGATGAAATTAACATAGTTAGGATTATCCGATTTAGATCAAATATGCGCCATTTTGTCCGATAACTTTAGTCCATTTTGAAGGCAATTTCATAATTCCGCGATTGAAGAAGTCCTCGTCCCTATTGGTAAAAAACTTGACCAGCTCATTTTCACAAGCCTCTCTTGAGGCCAGTTTTGTACCATCAAGAAAATTTTGCAAATGCTTGATAAGGTGACAATCGCTTGGTGCCAGGTCTGGACTATACGGCGGATGTGATTGAATCTCCCATTCAAGCTCTCGGAGCTTCTGGCGCGTCGTTAAAGATGTGTGCGGCCTGGCGTTGTCTTGATGGAACACAACACCCTTCCTATTGGCCAATTCTGGCCGCGTCTGGTCGATCGCCTGCTTCAATCTGGTCATTTGTTGACAGTAGAGGTCCGAATTGAGTGTTTGGCCGAATGGGAGCAGCTCATAGTGGATGATTCCCTTCCAATCCCACCAAACACACAGCAAAACCTTCTTGGCCGGTCATCCTGGCTTGGCGATCGTTTGGGTCGGCGCACCACGATTGGACCACGATCTTTTTCGGCTGTTGTTCTTGTATGTGATCCATTTTTCATGGCCAGTCACTATCCGCTTCAAAAATGGGTTGATTTCGTCACGTTTCAGCAAAGAATCGCAGGCATCAATTCGGTCCAAAAGATTCTTTTGCGTCAATTCGTATGGCACCCATATATCGAGCCTCTTCTTGAGACCAGCCTTATGCAAATGGTTCCAAACGGTTTTCTGGCTAATCTTCAGTTCCTGGGCAATGGAATAAGTGCTCACATGTCGGTCTGACTCGACGATTTCCATGATTTTATCGACATTTTCGACGATTGGCCTACCAGAGCGTGCCTCATCTTCGACGTCCATATTACCAGAACGGAATCGTTGGAACCACCGCTTTGTTGTTGCATTCGATACTGTATTGGGTCCATAAACAGCACAAATTTTTTGGCCGCCTGCTCTGCCTTTTCACCTTGGTCGTAGTGGTACTGAAGAGTGTATCAAATTTTCTCTTTTTTTTTATCTCCATTTTGGAACGCTGTAACACACAACTGGATTCACCAAACACAAAGCTGTCAAAGAACTTTTTTTGAAGCGTAATGTCACCTTTAAATCGCCGTATAGTATAACTCGATGCGATGTATACATAGTGAGATATGGCTCACTAAAGACATCTAGCGGAAAACGCTCAGAACTTTTTACTTCACCCAATATTATTATTTATATTTATTTATTATTTGTTTTTCTTTATTTAATTATTCATTATTATGATTATTGTTGTTCATATTTATTCAAGTTGGCATGATTATGTATTTTTTGTACCTATTATGATATCGTGTCTGAAATTTAATGTGATCTGCGAAAATTTATCGCAGATCTTTTTTTTAGTAATTCGTCGTGTCGAGATCTTATTTTATATTGTTTGTTTTGTAAATCTCTTTTTTGATGTTCTATCCATACGAGAACTGATATTGCTTTAATCTTGCTTTACACCAACATTGCCTCTTAGTTATGTAATTAGGGTACGGATAATAAACAATCACTAAATTAATCTATTTCTACTTTCTTGAGAAATGATATTATTATTTCTTGTATTATCGTCTTTATGTAGAGATTCTTTCATCTTTAATCAATTTTATTTCACTTTATTTTCATCTCCGTTCACTTTCTTTGTTAGTACTTTATACGCTGTTCATTTTTTTTTTCTTTCGTTCTCAACTGCATTCTTATTACAATTATTATTGTTACTGATATGATTTTTAATTTTTTATCAATTTTATCTCGTTTCGTTTTTTTTATTCTCTCTACATTTTTATATATATCTCTTCTCCTTTTCACTGCTTTATATTCTGTATTCTTTTTTTCTTATTTTTTCTTACTTTTTCTTACTTTATCTTGTTTTGTTTTCTTCTCATTTTTATTTGTGCTACTATAATGATTATTAGCTACGGTTTCTTTATTCGCCGCAAATAATAATAATAATAATAATAATAATTGTTACATTGCCTCAGGGTGCGATCGAAGCACAATAAATCCAATAAATTCATGCCCCTTCTGGCGACTCGGCAACTTTTGTATTTTCTCCTGAAGCCAGTGAAACGAGGGGAAACGCGAGCCGGCGTTATCGTCAAAGATCACGGCTGCATCGTCCACCCAGAGGACTTCCGGCTACATAGTCGGAGCGTATAACTTATTTATCCCCGCGATCTTGTACACGAAAGATATTATAGGGACGTATGGTTCGCTTGCAGCCGTAATACAAAAGCGTTAACGACTAACGACGCCGCGAGACTTTTCCATGCACCCCCCCCCCCCCCCCCCCCCCCCCCCTCCTCTCCCGCTCACTCGCCACCGAACCGCGCACATATATTTCTTAGCGAGTATCCCTCCTTTGTTCGCCTTATCCCAAAAATTATGACGCGAGTCGCCCTATTAACGAGCATATCGGAGGCCCTTGCCTTGGACTTCTCATCCGCGTTCCCTTCGATCCTGCACGAATCCAATTTAATTCCCCCATTGGAAAAAGACTTTTTAAAAGGCCCCATGAAAAATGAAATAAAAAATAGTAGGATCAGAACCGGTATGTGTATATATATATATATACATACATTGGTGAGAATACAGAGAATGTCTGACATTTAAATTTATTAATAAAACGTATTTTTTATTTCAAAAGTACGAATATTTTTATTTTAATATAAGGTACAAACATGGAGATTATGCGTGGAACACAATATCCGATAATTGGCTGCCTCGTCCCTGTTTGCAAACGTTTACTCTTTTGACGAAATTTTTCAATAAACTTTTGGCTTAATTGCGGACTAATTTCATTAATGGTGCGTCCAATTGCTTTCTTGAGCTCCGGAATGGTCTGTGGATCATTGGCATACACTTTTCCGTTCAGAAAACCCCAAAGAAAGAAGCCCAATGGCGTCAAATCGCACAATCTTGGTGGCCAATTCACATCGCCGCGGCGCGAGATAAACACGACCATGAAACTTCTTCTCGTTTCGTTATTGCGAAACAATGCAGTTAGCATTGTTACGCAGTGAATTTTCACAATTTCTATGCCTTTCTCGATCGTGTAATGACTCCATGACTAAAACTCAATACTTTCTGATACCAGTTGTCAAAGATTAGTACTGGATGTTAGCCACAAAAAAAATGGCAGGCAATTTAAGTTGTCAGGTTATTTTGAGACACCTTTTAGTACATCATATGAGTAAATTATATAATGAAAAGTAGACTAATCTATCGATAGTGTATTATATATAAGTAAATGTAAAATACGTGTAAAAGAAAGAGTAAAATATTCGAAAAGGATATATTTTTTATGGTGAATTATGGAATTTTCTAATTACAATTAATGTAAATTATGATTTTATGGAAAATATTCAGAAAATAAACAAATATATTTCAATATATTTGTATAAGTAAATATATAATAAAAGAAAAATATCGATAAAATAATGAGTTATATATTCAATAAAGTACGTCTTTGTTTTTACGGAGGAACAAATTTTGAGAAAAAAAATTAACTTGTCCGAACGTGGATACGAAGTTGCGCTCGACGAGGCTTGAGCAATTACTTGGCCATTTCTTACTACTTGGGCTTTGAACGCGAATATCTCGGCTAATTTTTGTCGCACGACATAAAAAAAAAAGAGCTTTTTGCTCACTATGGCACACCCTGTATGAATCACCCTGTACACACACATATTCTATATATATCCCATAATACACCGTTGCGAGACAGCCGGAGAGAATCGACTTCGCGTGTAGAGTATTCAAGATCGCTATCCCAACCCCTGGTATACTCGTAAGGGTGAATTTTAACTCGCGCGGTCACCTCGCACGTATGTATATATGGACTGCTGGCTAAAATGCCGGAACTCGGCCGATTCAAAACGTAAAGTCGTTTTTTTTTTTCTGGCGTCTTTTTGTTAGGCAGCAGTCGATATACGCTTCGTCGCGTTTGCGTCCCCGTGCGCACCGGGTGCGGAACTTCGAATGGGGTGCTTTCCCCCCGCTGAATTCACCGCGACAGTATATCTCGAAAATCATTCCTGTGCTGGAGTCGCCCTGGCAAACTTCCCTCTCCACCCTTCTCTCTCTCTCTCTCTCTCTCTCTCTCTCTCTCTCTCTCTCTCTCTCTCTTTCTCTCTCTCTCCCTCCCTCTCACTCTTTCTCTCGGTTTCTTTTCAACGACAAGTAACTTTTGCAAATGAAGCAACGAGGGTACAATGTACGCACTGAGCGGTCCAAGCTACGGGGCCATGCAGCCTGCTCCCTTTCCCTCTCGTTTCGTTCTCCAGTGACGCGCATAACCCGCGTTCATACCGATTATTAGGGGCAAATAATAGCTGCGTTTCGACACTCGACAATAGTGCTTTAAGGCGGGAATCCTGAATTAGCCGGTTCGAAAAATCGATATTTTGAGGAATTTTTTTCGGGTAAAAAAAAAAGCAAGTTTAGCGAAATTTTCAGATTATTTTATTACATGTCTGAACATAAGAAAACAATTTTTTTTAAAGAAAAACATCAACAGGCAACCGATTTTTATGCACATTCGTGCCACTGCTGTTTCCATGCGGCGTGACAAATGGAGCTCGTAATTTTCATCTGAAACAAAAAAAACCAAAAACCATTTTAATTGTGACATATTTTTCTTCTATATGAACTAAAAAAAACGAAAAAAAATTTGAAATTTGAATGTTTTTTCGGGTTTGAAGTAGAAAATGTGCTTTTTTGTGAAAAAAAAAATTATTTCAACTTGCTAAAAAAATTGTTAAGAATTTTTTTTCGACAATGTTTTTAGTTCAAATAGAAAATAAAACGATACTGAAGCGAACAAGCTTTGGTTTGTTTCGATTGGACTTCTAGTTTTTTTGTAATCAGGTACGCCAAATTAGAAAAATTGTAAAAACGAAAACTCGAGAAAACGGGCTCCCGAGGGAAGGGAGCGCGCGCCCTAACTGCCCGAGCGCCCGTATACCTTATCGACACTCCACTACGTTCAGTGCTGTATCTTTGGAAATATTTCGAATTGGGCTATAAAACTTTGTCTAGACATTCTTAGATACATCAGGAATAGATTTAAACAATTTTAAAAAAATCGATTTTTTGGACCTTCTAATTCAGGATCCGGCCTTAAACAAGAGCTGTGTATGAGAGAGAGAAAGAGAGAGAGAAAGAGAGAGAGAGAGAGAGAGAGAGAGAGAGAGAGAGAGAGAGAGAGAGAGAGAGAGAGAGAGAGAGAGAGAGAGAGAGAGAGAGAGTTGAAAATTGGCGAGAGAATGGACCGAAAGAGCAACACTCGTATGATTTTAGGGTCCTTTGTATACCCGCATGATCGTTGAACACGTCCCAGACGACTCGTGTGCGAGAGAGCCAGTAATGTCCTGCATGCCAAGAAGACACCGCGAAGCAAATGCAAGGGTGATTATCCCTCTCCATTGCTCCGTTCTCTATCTCCATCTTCGCTTATTCACTAACTCGAGGCAATCAATCCTTCCGTAGCCAGCCTCCGGAGATCATGATGCAAAGCGCAGTCTATCTACAACGTGTGCCCCGGCTCGTGTGCTCCTCTTCCTCGTTTCTCTGCTACAACTGCCTTGCGTAATTACTCTCCCGGGTTGATTCCATTATTCGCGTGCTACGAGCGGGACTTGGGCAAATCTTATTCTCCATACGGGTTTTCATTGCTATTTGCGAACATAATTGTGAACAAAAACGAATTGTGTTTGTTAGTTAGGGAATTTGTTTTTTTCGTGACACGAACTCAAGAATACATTTTTAACAGGGCAGTGGGAAGTTTAAATATTTGATGAATATTTGATTTATTATTTTGATTTTATTTTCGAAATATTTTTCGAATATGAATAAACCGTAAAAAAATATTGGCTTACTGAATATTTAGATTATTATTGTACATATATTTTATGTTTGTATTCTGAAGGATTTTTCGAATATAAGTAAATCATTAAAAAATCTGTACTTTTTGTATATTTCATCGATATTTCACTTTTTATTATATATGTACTTATAAAAATATATTTAAATATCTTACTTTTATTTTACCAATATTTTTTTGAATATAAGTAAATCATAAAACGTATGTATTTTCGAATATTTTACTTATTCTTTTACATATATTTTACATGTACTTATATAATACACTATAAATAAACGTTTATACTTTTATTATATATTTACTCATCTAATGTACGATAAGTAAAATATATTCACTTATATTTTGCTTTTATTCTCTGAATATTTTAAAAATATAAGTAAATCATAAAAATAGATGGACTTTTCGAATATCTTACTTATCATTTTGCCAATATTTTGCATTTAATTGTATAACACTAGAAATAAACTTTCATACTTTCAATATATATTTACTCATATAATGTACTATAAGTAAAATATGTTTGCTTATTTCTAACTTTTATTTTCTGTATATTTTTTGTTTCCGTACTTTTCGAATACTTTGCTTATTATTATTACGTGGTTACTTATAATAAATGTACAACACCTTACATTTACTTAGATAAAAAAATATATAGACCTTGAAAGACTTATATTTCCTGGAGAAAAGTGATATAGGTTATTTATTCTAAGCATTTATATTAAAATTAAATGGAGATCGTTCGAACTAAAAAAATATGTATTTAATTTGCCAAGAAAAATGTATTTAGTACGTATTTCAAATTCTTGCCACCACGTCTCCGCCTTGCGCTACGTCGTGGGCGCCATTTGGATTCCGATGAGGATACCCTTCTAGGGAATCCGTATCATATCCCGTTCGGGATCTGATCGGGACTTAGGTATTCCTAAGAAATTTCTGCACGGGTACGTCATAAATAAACTTTTACACTTTTATTACATATTTACTCGTACAGTGCCACTAGTCAAATCCAGTTACTTATATTTTACTTTGATTCTCCAAATATTTTTTTTCCAATACAATGGAACAATCATAAAGTATGTAACCTTCGAATAATTCACCCAGCAGGGCCACCATACTTTTATAATTCTCACCACCGAACAAAGCTGGTCAGTAGGTTCATTTTCATTCGTCAACGGAGTCGTGTTTCTCCGCGAATGACGCTTGCCCATCAATCCAATCTTTACGGAAATAAACCTCCGGGAACTGCCCTTGGCTGCCATGACCATTTTAGCTGACGCTTTTAGTCAACCTCCCACATACAAGGATTTAACAAAGCGGTATGATCCTTCTCGGGGAAAATATCCACCCACACACACCCACACACACACACACGCACACCTACACACGCACACACCTACACACGCACACACCTACACACGCACACACACAAGCACACGCACACACACACACACACCTACACACCTACACACACACCTGCACACACACACACGCACACCTACACACGCACACACCTACACACGCACACACCTACACACGCACACACACAAGCACACGCACACACACACACACACCTACACACCTACACACACACCTGCACACACACACACACACCCACACACACACTCGTAGTCGCGAACATATAGGCATAAAGGGGCACACAGTATATTTCGTTTATCGCTCCGACGTTATAAAAGGGGGTCTCCTCGTTCCTAAATCACCGGGGTGTGCGGATGATGATGCGATACGAAGCTCTCTCGAGGTGGTGCGGGCCCAAGAGGCTTTAGAACGCAAGGCTTGCGGGAGCGAGTGAAAAGCGTGTACGGGAGATGGAAAACCTGTGGCAACCACAGGAGAGCAGCCAGCTTCTAGCGGAAAATCGAGAAAAGGAGGCAAATGCGGAAGAAGACGCGATGCCGTTGTACAGGCTCTTCCTGATGCTGGAGGAAGACCGGTTGGAGTCTATAGTTCATGACGGCGTAATACCTTCCAGGCTTTGGGCAAAGCCGATAACTTTTTCCTTCTTTGACCCCGTCTGCTCCTCAAAACTCTTTACCCTCTGCCCCCCCCCCCCCCCCCCCCCCCGCGCTCTCTTTCTTCTCTCCTCTTATTTTTTCCCTTGGCAGGTCGAGCTAGGATGGCTGGCTCGTCATGTACACGAGAGATATTGATTCTGGATACTTTTAACATTTTTTGAAAATTTCGCTTTTATTGATCGTTGTAATTAGTACTTTGTAATTTTTTATTTGAAAAAAATTGAAACATTTACAAAACCAATCATAGGCAAATATGAAGGAGAAACGTTATAGATTAAAATAAAAATATTACAGTATCAATTCTGGTATTGCAGAATATACATTTTCTGACTAGATATAAAAAAAAAGAAGCTAATTTATATTGAAAGTGTCCAGAATTAATTGCACTAGTGTATGGCGGCGCACCAAGGTCTCCCCGTTGCATTTCTTCAATCATGGAAAAACTTCCATGGAGAAGATAATTTCGGTTTTTTCTGATCGGTCGAAAATTTTTCGGAAACCCCAACAAAGCGATTCGGTTTCTGATATAAGAGGCATTCGTTTTTTTTTTTTTTTTATACATTTTTATTCAGTTTCTTTTTCCTTAGTTTCTTTCGTAATGTTCAATGTAATCAAGGCAGTTACTGTGACCTATGTATTTGTCAATTCTTCAGCAAAATAAGTTATCACTATTTGCGCAGCGTATTGGTTTTCCAATTCAATAGTTCAAATGTTTAAATCTGATCTAAATGTACTGATTTGAATTTAATTTACATTAAGTGTTTCATTTTAAATGCAATAAAAATTTAATTCGCCTATTAAAATTTAATTTTCTGATTTAAAATAAATTTATAATTCCGATTGCAACTTACCGATGTATATTTCATTTGAATTCAATTTTGCTACGAAATTACAATTTAAACTTGAACTTCCCATTGAAATAAAATTCAATGTTATACATTGAATTTTATTTCAATGGGAAGTTCAAGTTTAAATTGTAATTTCGTATTGTAAAACGTAAATTGTAATGTTATACATTGAATTTTATTTCAATGAGAAGTTCAAGTTTAAATTGTAATTTTGTAGCAAAATTGAATTCAAATGAAATATACATCGGTAAGTATATTATATTCCAATTAAAAATTCAATTTAAATTCAATTTAAATTTCGCAATTAAATTTATTGAATTGAAATTAAAATTTATAATAATATTACTAAAGTATTCTACGCATTTTCCACTTATTTTAAGATTTTTGTACACTTAACGGAAGTTACAAGCTTCATCATTCTGCATCGCACGTTGTTCAAACTTGTCTTTGGATTAAACAAATTGAGAAAAGATATGAAAAGTTCAATAGTTCGTCGAACATTTTCACGGCTTCCCACCTATTGTTTCTTGATTATTTTTTCCTAGTTCTGTACTCATATTTCGGGTATAAGACTGATGATATTCCGACATCATTCAATTGATATTGACTCTAATGTATATGCGCAAAATGACGAGTAGTCTCGCGGCGCGTTCCACGATCCTCGAACTCGCGTTTTCTCTCCTCGCGAAAATGTGAAAGTGACGACGACGTTCCTGATTGCGGAAATTTCCGCTCTCTCATTTTCCTCCTGCATGCCTCGTCACATATACATTTCATGTATTTCATTTCATTTTCAACATAAAAGGGCTTCGTTATCTGTCTTATCATATCCCATGCTCCGAGTTAAGACAAAAGTAAGCTTTCCCCACTCTCGTCATTCGTCATCTTATCGTCGTCGTTTTCCAACACGTTTTCTCACCCTCGATCGCGCGCAGCCGTTTTTAAAGCCCTCGCTCACTCTCTCTCTCTCTCTCTCTCTCTCTCTCTCTCTCTCAAACGCATTACATATTTCGCACACATTCCCGCATACCCGACGAATACGTTTTTTTTTTTTTGACTCCACACCTTTGGGAGCCTTTTCTGCTCTTTGCGTCGCCGAAGATATTGGACCGCTGATATCACGTCGGCCACGTGACCGTTTTACGGTGCACACTCCGCCGGCGGGTGAAATAGTCTGACGGGATGAAAAGTAAAATATGTGTGTGTGTGTGTGTGTGTCAGCGTACTCGCTCGTACAGAAAAGGTAGCGTACCCAAGTAGCCGAAGTGTTGGAAACGAGACTTTGGGGAGAACATCGATCCACGCAGTACCCAAGACGAATTTATTGCCACGCGATTCGAAAAGTCAACGCAGACGATCTCATATGTACAGGATGGTCCTAAAAGTGACGTACGAAAGGAAAATCCATATCCGGATCAACCCCACACTGCCAAAAAAAAAAAAATATTCAATTTAAATAGGATTTATTTAAATCTAATAGGATTTTTCCTTGTCAGGCGGTCTACTACGACTCTATTTGTTTTAAATATATTATTCGTTCAAGCTATTCTTTTTAAATATTAAATATATTCAAATGAACTAAATAAAGATTAGATTCAAATAAAATTAAGGTAAAGCAATATATAGGCTCGTGACATAAAAGTGCGATGAAAAAAAGTTTAATTGTTTTTCTTTTTTTTCACTAACAAGGCTGTTATGTAGAAAAAAAAAAGATATCGTGCCTTTTATTAACAGGCGCGACTATTTATGTATAGAAATACCAACCCTCAATCTCAACTGCAGAATGTTACAACAGTCTTATAATGAAAACAAAGCCATGAGATTTTTGAGAGACTGAATCGTGTACCATTTTTCCGTCGGTCTCTTTTGTCTTATACTACCAGATGAAACCAAATCACAGATTTATTAGGAATAAATAAAATATTTAGTTATTAGACGATAATAAATAAATCTTGATTTGAATAAATAAATATATTTAAAATAAATCATTTTAATAATGAAATGCAATAGGAAAAATATGATTTCACGAAAAATCTAGTTAATTCAAATAAAACAAAAATCAAATAGACGCATGTAGTTAATAATAAAAAGAATTTTTCTATCAGTGCATGGATGTTCTACGATCTTTTTTTTACCTTTCGCGAAACACAGCCTTTTTTTCTCTCCTTTGCATTGACTTTCCTCGTGATTTTTTTACCAGTATTATCGCTATAGAGTGTACTGTTAAAGGGGAGAAATACACATAGGCGACGAAAAAATAGCTAGTTTTTATGATTTTTTTTGGAAAGGAACAAAACGTTTTTCATTTGTGAAACTTTAGGTACTATTTATTACGTAAATGAACCGTTTAAATTAATTTTGCTATATTTTTAAATGAAGAAATGAATTTAAACAGTACAATTATGTAATAAATTGTAAAACTTTTAATAAAAAAATCCACACACAAACGAGAAAAGAATAAAAACCTATGCTACAGGAGAACTCGAAAAAAAAATTCAAAATGCTTTCATCCCAAAAACTTCCCTTTTAAAAAAGATCCTAGAACCCATGGGGGGTGAATCTCAGATGATACCCATCTAGATTTTCCTTTTGGACGTCACTTTTCGAGTCACCCTGTATATAATATCCAGCCATGGGGTTGCCGCTGCACCATCGACGTTACTCGTTCAGACCTCGGAGTAAGGGCGAGAGGCAGCGGGCGAGGGTTCAGCACAACGGGGGGTGAGAAAAAGAGCAGAGCTCGCCTGCTTGTACAGCTCACGCTGTTCCCCAAAGAGAGGTCTACCGTACTACCGCCATACATTGAACGCGAAATTGCACGAAGGGTCGGGAGCGCGCGTGCCCCCTTTTCCCCTATATATATAACATGTCCTGTGTACCAATGTATCGTTAATGTATACAGAACGCACACGCGTAATACGCGGCGAAACACTGTCGCGGGACACACGGCAGTCGGTCCATACGACAAAAGCGATTACCGAATTGTCGCTAATGTGATTTGGCCCGGTAGGAATTAAAGTGAAACGCAAGGGAGATCGGGTCAGAGGGAGAAGTCACAGGGAACCGTCACACACGAAATCGAGAGCGTATTTATATACATATAGATATATATGTGTGTGTGTGTGTGTGTGTGTGTGTCTGTGTGTGCGTGTGTGTGTATATATATATATATATATACATATATATGCACAGGGTGTATGTGAACTACTAGTTTTCCATTCGTCAGCATATAGGGTGTCTCTTTCCGAGCAAAACCCTTTTTTTAAATGTCGTACGACAAAAATTGACCGAGGTATTCACGATTATATTTATATTATATTATATTATATTATATTATATTATATTATATATTAGGTGTATGACTTAATTTTTACGGATTTTTTCTTCGAACTTAAAATTATATTTAAAATAGAAATATTTTCGCGGTCTTTTGTGGTTTTGAGAGGATCGGACGCAAGGTTTCAGAACACCGAACGACAAGTCTACGTGAGTTACATAACCTCTCAGAATAGCAGAGTTTACGATGGCAACTGTTAAACAGCACATTCGGCACTGCATTTTATACGAATTCCAACAAGGAAAAAATGCTTCTAAAGCACGGGAATCAATTTGTAGTGTTCTTGGTGCCAACGTTGTGTCTTATGAAACGTGTAATTATTGGTACAAACGTTTTAGATGTGGTGATTTCGATCTTAGTGACCAGCCGCGCCCTGGACAGGATATGAAGGGTGGTGCTTTATTACGAACTCCTGGAAACTGGTCAGACGGTGACTGCGGAACGCTACAGCCGACAATTGAACAAACTGAGCGAAGAACTTGATCAGAAAAGGCTATTTACTGGGCAAGGAAGCAGGAAAGTCATACTGCTACATGACAACGCTCGACCTCACGTTGCTCGCGCGACTCAGAAGACCCTCTTGAACTTGGGATGGGAAGTTCTCCCGCACGCGGCATATTCACCAGACTTGGCCCCATCCGACTACCATTAGTTCCGGTCAATGCAGCACGCCTTAGTGGATAAACAGTTCGAAACGCTGGACGATGCGCGTAAATTCGTCGATGACTTTATCGCCTCGAAGCCTGCAAGTTTATTTCGCGACGGCACTCGTATGTCACCTGAGTGATGGCGCAAGGTCATAGAAAACGATGGACAATATTTTCAAGATTAAGATCGATGTTCTCTATTTTTTTATATTAAACAAATTTGCTGAAAAATCTGTAAAAATTAAGGTCATACACCTAATAAATTTAAAAAAAAAGGGTTTTGCCCCGAAAGAGACACCCTATATGCTCACGAATGGAAAACTAGTAGTTCAGATACATCCTATATATATATATATGCACACACACACACACATATACGCGCGCGAGTCCCTAGAGCACAATGCAACGATCGTTCATCCGTAACTAATGGATCGCGGACTTTGATGTGTCGCATGGCGTTACGACAAACGGGCCCACGAACGCGTCTCTCTTTCCCTTTTCCGCGATCCCGTGTCGCCGCTTTGTTGACCGCGTGACGTTCATTTTGGCAACAAAAAAAAATACAATATTCACGGGTTTTCTGGTCGCAATGACGGAATCAGTGTTACAAGCCAATTTGCCAAATCGTAGTTACGTTATTGTTCTCGAGTCGGAACGAACTCGAGAACAATAACGTAACTACGAAGCATTTTTCACGATGAGACCCAATTTACGAACGCGGACACTTTGAAGTTCCAAATACAGCAATTTTGGGAGACACCTACCGATGGTTGTCTTGGTCTGTAGGAAAAAAAGGAACAATTCGAAACAAAAAAAAAAAAGCTCGCACGTGCCGTTTTAATCGCGATCGCACCTTATCCCACCACCTGTCGCGGGGATGGCGAACGCAAACGAACTGTAAAGTCACGCGGTCGATTCTTTTTTTTTTCTTCGTTTGCTTTCGACAGTGGAAAAAAAGGGATAATTGTATGCGTTCAGCTGCCGGAAGAGACGGGCGCGCGGTCTTTGTCGCATAAATTCGTTATCGAGGAAGGATAAAAACGCATCAGCCATATATATACATGTGTGTGTGTTAAAGTATGGAGAAAAAATCATCTTTGAACTCTTCAAGCAAGATTACTTCCAAGTCCAATAAAATTCATACTAAACTTGATAAAAAATTTTTCATACTTTATTCACACGAGCCTCTTTGCGTTTAAACTTAAATTGCTCGACAACTAATATTTCTGAATTCGGGCTGTAGATTCTTAAATCTGACATTTGGAACTTTAAAAAGCTTCTCGATATCATTCAAGTTCGAACGTACAGAACAAATTTCCGATTTTAATGAAATGGGAAAAAGACAATCCAAGTACTTAGATCTTAGAGTATGTAGAATTCAGCTACTTAGAACTTAGGGGACTTAGATCCAAGCTACTTAGAACTCAGCAGAGATACTAGGCACTTGGAAGACTTAGCTTATAGCTCGTCAGTACTTAGAAGACTTAGATTCTAGCTACTCAGAACTTAAGACTTAGATCTTAGCTACTTAAAACTTAGATGAACTTAGATTATAGCTGCTTATATTTTGATACTTATATTACTTATATATTCTACGACTCAGATTCTAGCTACTTAGGACATGGAAGACTTATAATCTAGCAACTTAGAACTTAGAAAACTTATATTGTAGCTACTCAGAACTAGGGAGACTTACATTCCAGCTACTCAGAACTTAGAAGACCTAGATTTCAGCCATTTTGAACTTAAAGACTTATATTCGAGCTACTCAGCTGCTTTCCAGCTGCTTAGTACTTGAAATGCTTAGATTATAGCTACTTGGAACTTAGAAGACTTATATTCCAGCTACTGATATCACTTATACAGGGTGGACAACGCAACGTGGGCACCTCTTTTACGACCAAAATATGCGTTGCACCAAAAAATGTTTTATACAAAAGTTACATGGTTTATAAGGCTACACTATGTGGTGCATTTTTTTTTTTTATAGTTGAAGGCGCTTCGAAGATTTGAAGGTCAACTTTATTTTTTCAAATGGAATGCTATATTTTTTATAGCGTAATATGATAGAGTATCGAATTCTGAGTGAAAAAGTATAGACCTTTATTAGCCCTAGAGTTAATAGCTAACGAGTAATTTCACTTTATTACTTTAAAATTTTCTTCACGTAATATCAAGTTGGAGATTCATTCGTTCATTTTCACTTTTATCTTTCTGATAATAATCACGCACAATCACCGAAGGATACTTTAATACTGGATTACAATCATTGAGAAGATTGTGAATCATGATAAGTGTGTGTGATGTGGTAAATGTGTTCATATTGATAAACACTGTGATGTAAACACTGCCATTCAGAAATTTGTAGTAGATTTGAACCTCCAACTGGATATTACGTGAAGAAAATTTTAAAGTAATAAAGTGAAATTACTCGTCAGCTATTAACTCTAGGACTAAAAAAGGTCTATACTTTTTTACTCAGAATTCGATACTCTATCATATTACGCTATAAAAAATATAGCATTCCAGTTGAAAAAATAAAGTTGACCCTCAAATCTTCGAAGCGCCTCCACCTATAAAAAAAATAAATGCACCACATAGTGTAGCCTTATAAACCATGTAACTTTTGTATAAAACATTTTATTGTGCAACGCATATTTTGGTCGTAAAAGAGGTGCACACGTTGCGTGGTCCACCCTGTATATTCTACGACTCAGCTGCTAGCTACTCAGGACTAAGGAGACTTACATTCGAGCTACTCAGAATTTAGAAGACCTAGATTGCAGCTACTTAAAACTTAGAAGACTTATATTCTAGCTGTTTGGAACTTTAAAGCCTCAGATTCTAGCTACTCAGAACCTAGAAGGCTTGGGATCAAGTCACATAAGTTAGAATACTTAGAATCCAGGTACTCAAAATTGAGTTAGAGAGCACAGATTTTCCATGGAATTATTTCTCAGCCTCACACCCATACATATGTTATACGATATTTTTGCCTCTTCGCATAGTTCTGCAACGTTAATAACGTTGTACCGCTCATTCGTCGATGTCGGATCGTAATTGAGTATTAACAACCGGAAATGAGTATTTCATCTCTCTCACCGGGATTGCGATCGCAATCGGACTGAATTTTCTGCCAACCCACCCTCGGAATACCGTTCATACAAAACGAAATATAAACACGAATAACATCATACTCGAATATGATATTTTTCAAAATTCTTATCATCGTTTCATTAAACGGATAGCGATGATGCCGCGCATTGTTTCGAAGCACCGAGTTGACGGGAAATGAACCACAAGTGCGCGCATACGCAACTTCGTCAGTAACAAAGCGACGAAGGTACAAAGGACGGCAATGTGCGTGCCCGTCCGCTTACGTCACATCCGGCCGTAGAATGCGAAAGAGGGTAGACAGCACAACTCGGGCCACACATTCGTGCGCATATTACGCATAAATGCGCACGCCATGCTCGTTTTCAAGATACACGAGAAGGGTCCTCCGATGAGTCGGATGGTCTGAGATAAAACAGAAGGTAGTGAGGAGAAGAGGGGGGGGGAGAGATAGGGGAGTATGAAGAGAAAACGTGCACTCGGCCCTTTCTCTCGTTTCACTGGCTCTCGTGCATTTTGCTTCATGCAAGATTTCGTTCCAATCTCGCACTTCTGATAGCCAATGCAGACTTGGAAACTTAGCTTGTTCGGATTTAACTGCTAGTCTAGAGACCGTAAAAAACGTGAAATTCGACAATTTTTTTTATCGATACCCAAGTGATAGGATGAAACTTGCGTTCAGTGGCCTTTATTCTACATATATTCGAGTATCTTTACAATTTTTTTTTTCACAAGATTTTGCAACAACACGCTGAAGCTGGACGAAGCGTGGTCACCTTTTTCTGATAGTGTCTTTTGGTCGACAAGAGTTCTCCTTCAATTTACCACCTGCATCGAAAATTGAAAATAATTTAAGTTCTAGATAAGATTCGCCTTGGAGGTACTCAGAAAAATCGAAAAATATCGATTTTTGAGCAAATGGTGAATGTTTGAAAAAACATATATTATTTTTGGCAAAAAAAATTGCCGAAAATATGTTTTTCGAAGAAAGTTTTTAACATATCACAAGTTCCCCACGTACTTTGATGTCAAAATGTTGTTAAGAGGTTCGAAAAAAAAATGTCAAGTCAATGAATGAAGAATTGTCAATATCAGACAAAGGTGACTCGCTTCAGTTAGCCTCAGCGCCGCGATTTTGTTACAAAATCTTGTGAAATTTTTTGAAAAGATACTTGAATAAATGTAGAATGAATGCCATACCTCCAAAAAAAAAAAAAAATTTAATTTAAATAGGATCTATTTAAATCAAATAGGTTTTTTCCTCGTCTCATGGCCTACTACGACCCTATTTGTTTCAAATATATTTTGTTATTTGTTCAAGCTAGTCTTTTCAAATATTCAATATATTCAACTTAAATAAATAAAGATTAGATTCAAATTAAGTAAATAAAGATAAAACACGCTATATCGCATGAAAACGAGAAAGGAATAAAGGTTCATGACATGAAAGTGCGGTGAAAAAAGTTAAATTATTTTTCTTTTTTTCACTAACAAGGCTGTTATTTGGAAAAAAAGGGTAAATATTCGGAAGCGGGGCTCCTGCCAGAATCAGGCTAATTTTTGTTTGAATGGTTAAAAAATATCGTCCTTATTATTATAGCGGCGCATGATGTTTGTGGAAAAAGATACCCGGAAATTTTTTTTTCGATTTTTGGACGTCTTTTTATTTCGACGATTCCGACAATTGAGCATCGTGAAATTGCTGAATAGCGTCAAAAATAGGCCTACTTCCAAATGTTGATCAATCTTGAATAAAAACAAAAATACATTTTTATGGAAAAAAAAAATGTCCTGCGCCGTCATAACATTACTTCGTATCATCTTCTATGATCATAAAAAAAATAAGAAAAAAAAATTAACCTGATTCTAGCAGGAGCCCCACTTCCGAATATTTACCATCTAGTTAATTCAAATTTAAAAAATCAAATAGACACATCTAGTGAATATCAACCGGTGCAATGGTCTAGTGGTTGGCGTGCTTGCCATTAAACCTGCGGACCGGGAGGTCCCGGGTTCGAATCCCAGTCGCGTACGTTTCGTCGTGAAATGTTTTTCTTCGGCATTTTCGCGGCGAAATAAGACTAGTTCCACGACTGGGGGGGGCGAACTTGATGATCGGCTGTATTGGTATAGGTTTTCCGCAGTTTCCCTATACCCATGACAGAAATGTCATGATGAATGTGATACAGAGGGGGAAGTCGGCTGCAGCCGCAAGGAGGGGGGGAAAAGGAGGAAAGAAACAGTTCACAGTGGAGGAAAAAATAAGGTAATAAACGTGAACAGCGTGTACCTTAGGAAAAACATTAAAATAAAATAAAAAAATCTAGTGAATATCAAAAGAAATTTTTCTGCAAGTGCACTGAACAAAATTTTCATTCTATCAAATGAGCATCCATAAAAAATTGTCGAAATTTACCCGTTCTTTTCAGGGCCTGGACTAGTAGTCTCCCTTAATGCACGCATAAGGATCGGAATATACGCGTCGAGGCCTAATGATAGATATCGTTGATAAAGCGCGCACAAGAATTAAGATCGAAGAAGATCGCAGCCTCTCTCTCTCTCCCTCTCTCTCTCTCTCTCTCTCTCTCTCTCTCTCTCTCTCTCTCTCTCTCTCTCTCTCTCTCTCTCTCTGCTTCTCACTCGCTCACCCGCTCTTTCTGAAGTTCCTCGCGTAGGATCCAGAAGGAGAATCCAGCAGCGAACGATAATTAGCCTTTCCCTTCGCTACGGGCATACACGTATATCGCCTTAAATCTTGGCTGCCCGTGGGAGATAAAGCCAACCAATTATTTCAGTCTCCGGTTCCGCTGTTCCACGTCGGTTGAGAGGCTTTGTATGTGTAGCGAGAGTGCGTTTGTGGAAGAAAGAGAGAGAGAAGAGAGAGAGAGAGAGAGAGAGAGAGAGAGAGAGAGAGAGAGAGAGAGAGAGAGAGAGAGAGAGAGACGAGAGAGAGACGAGAGAGGCATAATTGCCCCGCGGGACCTCATAATTTATCGGTCCACGAATGCTCACCGTCTCTTGCATATGTATACATACATAATAACCTTATTCTCCCCATCGTGTGTATTCTCCCTCCTTTTCCCTCTTGCCGCCCACCCCAACTCGTGTATGTACTACAGGTCCACGAGGGGAACGGGACACGAATCGATTGTGAGAAAATTTGTAGACTCTGGTCGGAAAATTAAACATGTTCTTGCCCAATTAATTGAAACTCCGTCTCGTCTATCTCGGAATTTCAAACCTCCCGAAACTTTTTTTTTTTGACTCTACTCCTCTATGTACTCCTGCGTTGGAATTCTTCAGGTTTCGTAGGCAGAAGATATAGGATGTGTGTATATAAATATATATATATATATATAATTGTCGTGTCGTTAATGTACGCTTCGAAGCCCATTCTATC
This sequence comes from Ophion ventricosus, assembly GCA_963932345.1. Lineage (NCBI taxonomy): Eukaryota > Metazoa > Arthropoda > Insecta > Hymenoptera > Ichneumonidae > Ophion > Ophion ventricosus. The sequence goes on along the minus strand of OZ010715.1, from coordinate 28,454,703 downwards.
TTTAGTACCTCGTTAAAATAACGTGACTTTTACAAGGCGCGATAAAAACTTACTGCTGTACTTTAACTAATAAAAAAAAAAACGTTTTCATAATAAACTCGATGCGTAAGTTACAATATGTGTCCCCAAAATCCATTTCTGAAACAAATTCCCAATCACCGCACACAGACGCGTTCAACCCGCAAAATAAAGGCTTCCTTCTTCGAGCCGAGATCGGCGATAGCGGATTATCGGTAACCTAAACGAGGGTACAATGTTTGGAATACCAATACGTTAGGGCCCCCGATAAACCTCCCGAATGGCAGAAACTGAGCATTTGTCACTCAAAGGAGGCCAATGCAGAGCGCAACTGAACCTGAAAAACTAGATGTGCCTACTTCGAGCGCTCCCACAGAACCTAGTGGCTCCCCTTTCGGCCTACTGTAGGCGCACTGTAGACCCTCTGGACCCTCCATTCAGCCTACTGTAGGCGCACTGTAGACCCTCCGGACCCTCCATTCAGCGAAAGCGTATTTATTTCGTCATCGAACGGGTCACCGATCAGGCCACAATGGAGTGTTGATGGAGGAGATATCAACTTTGGGCTCAAAGCAGGTTATGTGGGGTCGAGGCAACGGACTTGAGATCGAAAGCAGGTTAAGGAGGTCTGTGTTTTGCACGTTTCACTTAAACTGGGTGTCGAAAGAAGGTTTGGATGGACTAACAAAGGCTAAACTGCACCATATGGAGACGTCTTCATGTCACTGAACTTGACAAATAGGGTTTGGTAGATTCAACGGAGGCTGGCTGCTTGTGCATTATAAACCAAAGGAGTCCAGCGAGTGTTCAGAGGAGGTTATACATTTTGACTCGAGGGGGGGGGGGGGGCACCCGAATAGACGGCGGAAAGATACGTGAATTTTGAGAATTATGATCTCAAAAACTATTCGTCCAATTTCATCCAAATTCGCTTTATTCGAAAGTATAAACATTGAGATATATTGAGAAAATTTGTTATAATTGTGTAAGTTCAGATATTTACACTTTTCACATCTTCCGAATAAGACAGCAATAATGTGTTAAAATTGAATGCGTTTCAACTGTTTGAAAATATACAACAAATGTGTTTGAATACTCCATAACACACATAAGTGCGTTGTTTGAACTTGTGTATGGTATTTACACGTGTTGATTCCTAAAATTACACACCTTACGTCTAAGAAATAACACACATGAATTTGCAGTGTAGCAATGCCCGAGTCATTGCTTTCGAAAACATGTTCGGATCACTTTCACGAGAATCTTTCTCTTTTGTTTTTCTCACTTACCTGAAATACCCGACAATCATGTACGACTGTGTAGGTGTAATATTACGAAAGGTAGGGAAAGAAGTGTTTTTTTTTTGTTCCCGCGGGATTTGGCGAACGAATGAAACATGGATTAATCAAACGTGATTACAATTCGGAACAAACGAAAAAAAAAAAATGGTAATATCCATTTGCTTCAGCAGCTACGAGTTACCGGAGACTAACACGCCCTGTGCTGATTCTCCCCTTTTACCCTGTGACTCGATCCACACGAATTAATCAGACAAATGTTGGTCTCGCGCATATCCATATATATAGATGTGTGCACGCGGATCCGCGAAAAAAAACGACGTTATCTCTCAGGTCGAAGCATATACGCGAGGCTCGTCCGTTTCTTCAGCCTCGAGGGATCCAACCAACGATCAATTAGATTGGAATCTAAACGCGTAAATACTGTCTGTGCATATGTATATATATTGTTCGTATCAGGCTCATGCTTTTTTGCCGTTCCCGGCGTTAATTAAGGTAAGCAGAGAAGTGAGACGATGATGGTTATCGCTTTTGGGATTCCAGTCGTGTAAGACACGAGAGGAAGAGAAAGAGGCGGGGGAGGTAACAAATGCGACGGCGGAGAGCGAGACAAGGTATGGAAGCTGGAAGAGAGGGTTGCAAGACTAAAGATTATTGCCGAGTTTCTTGTTTCAATGAGGGATTACGAAAGGGCGCAAGGTACAGTGAGTCTTCATGGTAGATTTTCCGGAGTAGGTCGTTTAGCTGGTCAGACTTCAATGTGATGGATATACAGGGTGGTCCAAACGTCGTGGATCTAACGAAGTAGGGCCGTAGCCAAGATCATTTCCAAACAAAAAAAGGTCATATACAGGTTGGTCCGTTTCTCAACGAATCCATAGCTATGATTTTTTTCACACTTTTGAAAAATCGGTCGTACCGACTGAAAAAAAAAATGAACTGACAAAAACTACTTACCGTATGCGGGTTTTTTTATTTTAAAGATGTAGCGTGATGCTTTTGCATGAAAATTGGGTTTTCATAATAGTCATCGTGAGTTCTTGGAATAAAATGAATTTTGGACGAAGCTAGTGGAAAAAACAAGGAGAAAAACAATCTGACCCATCAGACACAAAGGGAGAAAGCTTCAAGACGAACATCATACATCAAGAATGAAATTTTTCATTTTTTTTTGTCTTGTTCGGTCTTTACCGATTCGTTCGACATAAAAATAAAACATTCTTCAATTAAATCAAACATCCAACACTTTCCTTATCCCACTTCTAGAATTCAACAAATGAGGACAGGTTTTTATTTTTTTATCTTCTAATTTATCGGCCCACGGATGTACTTTCCTCTTAGAAGTTTTCAAACGCCACTCATAGTTGTTTAAACTAGTATAATTTTTTTTTATCATCTGAACTTCACAAGAAGTGATTGTCCCTCTTAAATCAATTTTTGAAACTTTAGACCACAATCCAAGGCATTTACGTTAGTGTACAGTTGGTCATTTATTTATTGCTCAACAGTTCACTTTATAACGATAACACAAGTAAAAAAAAAACACGAGGAAAGTACATATACAAAAAAGAAATTAAAAAACAATTTTTTTCACGAAAAGTAAAAAAATTCGGATATGTATTGAAACAAGGCATCTAGATTTTTCTTTCGGACGTTACTTTTCGGGCCACCCTGTGTAAGATATGTACTCCGCTTTCTGAAGGGAATTGCCTCTAATTATCTTGAATTATCTCGAATTAAGAGAAGACGAATTCTCGTCGCGTACTCACAACGACGTTAATTAAGCAGGGAAAGTTTCCAATTCCTGCAGGCGTTTTATTCGTGTTTCTCCTTTTTTTTCTGTTTCAAAATTTTTCTTCCCTCATATCTGAGCAGAAGCACAGTAGAAAGCGTTTGAGAAGATCGCAGTTGTTATAATACAGGGTCCGCTTGCGGGTTGAGGTAGAATCGCACATAGGAAGTGAATTGGAATGTTGTTTTATTTCTTGCCAAGGGCCCGACGGAATACGAGGGAGAGTGACGGAGGGAACAAGAAAATTAGTACGACCGGTATGGGAGAGAAGCAGCTTCTCCATTGTCTATTTAATGCGACGGTTGCTTGATGGGTGAGTTGATGGGCCTCGCGGATCGTGATTTGGGTTCTTTAATATCGCGCAGGTGGATCAACCAGTGAGGATACCGAGGATCTCATTGCCTTCTTTCATCTCTCCTGACAGGCTTATATACACCACCAATTATTACAATACCCCACTACGTAATACTTGGGTAGACTTGCCGAAAACGTATATGTGCCTAAAGCGTACCATACTACTGACGGATGGAAATTAAAGGACTAATCAGCCATGTTGGGTAGAGAGAATTGCAAAAAACTTGCTGTTGTTACTTGATAAATTGTTGTAAAATTGAAATTTTATTGTTTACTTATATTTTGGTCAGATTAGTAATGCTCTGCGGGATTTAGTGTTCCACAATTTGATTGTTGACTGGTAGATACAGAAGCGTTCTTTACATTGAAAGATGGCATAGATTTGGAAAACCGCACAAGAAGATGGTTTTGAAGATCGCCTCGTTGGAATGCAGCGAAAGTTTTTTCTTACGAGGTGTGTAAATTAAGCAATGCAACTGATTTTTCTCAATTTTTTTACTCGAATAAAATTACAATTCAATATTGTCTCCCTCAAAATAACTTCCTTGGGAAGCCACACAGCGCTGGAGACGGTTCTTGCAATCCTCATAGCAGTACTGAAACTCTGATACTGGAGTAGCCTACAGCTGTTCGGTTACAGTCGTTTGAATGTTTTCGAGTGTCCCAAAATGACGTTCCTTGAGGTGATTTTTCCATCTCGGGAAGAGAAAGAAACCGCAAGGACTCAAGTCAGGCGAATAAGGAGGCTGAGGAGCCACAGGAAAGTTTTTTAAGAACCTCTCGGTAAAAGTGTTGATTGACCGTTTGGACTTGAGGCACAAACAAGAATTTCATCGATTCTTGAAGATGAAGGCCTTCCGCTGCGTGGTTCATCTTCAATTGACTCTCTTCCTTCCGAGAATGTCTTAAACCACCTGGGCCCTTGACAAAACACTATCTCCGTAGGCCTGCTAAAGTTTTACAAAAGTTTCCGTTGCACTGTGCCCAAGTCTGAAGCAAAACTTGATAGCACAGCGTTGCTCGAAATTGACGTCACTCATATTTAGATATGCATTTAGATGTTATAATACTAAAAATACTTGGCTCATATGTTTAAAATCAATATTGAAGTTGTTGCATTTTCCACAAACGGACAACTTCCGACAAGACCTTCCCGGAAGACCACGCCACAACGTCGTCATTATGCAATATTTAAAAATGAAGTACTTAATTTCAATAGTTTAATCATGTAATAAATAATCCCTAAAGTTTCATGAATGTATAAAACGTTTTGTTACTTTCCAGAAAAAATGATCGCAATTGGCTATTCTTTCGTCGTCTACATGTATCCTCCCCTAAAGGGATTTCAGCGAGTCAAGCCTATCATTGGTATGGCAACAGGCGAGAGTATCAGACGAAAGGTTAACGCTTGTCCCATTAGACCGCCGAATGGTTTCGAAATTCATCATGCCCTAACTCTCATCGTCTTATTTTGTCTCGCCACCCGATTTTGCATCTCTCTCCCTTATTCTACCAACCACGGCCGTTTGAACTGCGTGCTCGCTTCGTTTCTGCGAGCCCCTCGGTGATACCCGATCCGGATATTACCTGCCATATGATCATGCATGAGGGTCAAACTGGATGCTCCGAGGCTTTCGCGTGTTCCATCCCTTGAAAGGCAGAAGGCCCTAACGCCGTAGTTCAAGCGTCCGGACAACCGACCCCCTTCGACTTTGGAGGCGAGTCGTCAAAAACCCTTTCGCCTAAAGAGGGCGCCGTCACGAACATGGCTAAACGCGTATTCGAGACTGTGCAGACGGAATGCGAATCGATATGAAGGACGTAAAAGGATCCTGTTGGGTTATAACAACAGACAGAAGAGTGCCCAAAGTTATGTTGCATCCGCGCGTAAAAGACGAGAGTTGTTTCCTGCTTTGCTGTAGTTTACCGAGTAGCAGTTGAACGCAAGCGGCTTTTTTTGCGTTTGAAAGGAGCCAAGGAGTTTCCGCAGCATGGAGGTTGGCCGTGGAACGATCCTGTTCTGATGCAGAGAAAATATGACTCTCTCTCTGAAAGAGGCTGCAGTCTTCCGTGCAGCCTCGAGTGGAACGAGAGAGACGGATGGAGAGAATAAGAGACACACGAGAGTTATCGATATCATAACTCCAGCCGAGTCTCTTGGATGAGCTCAGCTGCACAACTCCAACGAGTCGTCCACCCCGCTGCCTGCTCTCCTTTTCTTTTTTTTTCCTTTGTTCTTCAGTATACCTTTCATATTCTCCGCCATCTCGAGCCTCACACTTGGTCGTGCGAGACCTGCTAGCTCCGTATATCGCAGCCATACGCGACTGGAGAAGGCCCGTAATGGCTCCTCCAACGGGTGGCCTCACCAACTTTTTTATTTATCGACCAACATACACAGAGAACTGGCTGCTTTACGCAAGAATGCCCGTTAGGCTCTTTCTGCTTTTGCCAACAGTCTTTCGTATCTCTCATTTTTTTTCACTGAAGTACACAGGATATATATGCAACTTCCAACCCCGGTAGTTCCAGTTCTTTCAACCTTCGACCCCTTCCGCTTCTTCCCTGGCCTGATAACACGCTCCTTTTCTCGACTCCTCTAGCTCTCTACCTCTCTAACTAGGGCTAGGCGTGGTACTGGCCTTTCCTCCTCATCTTTTCGCCTCTATCCACATGGGAACGTGCGCTAGCACGTCTTTATCTAACCATCTTCCTGGCTGAGATTGTCTCTCTTGCTCACCGCTCCAGTCTCTCGTGTTCCCAGCAGCCATCGGCTGTTTCAATCCTACCTCCCATATATACGTATACAGAGTCTGTCCACCCGCTTCTCTCGTCCCATATCCGAAACCCCAACGGCGCACACAATGGATCCTTTCTATAGGATGGATGCTCTTTTCTGGTGCACATACAGGCCCACATCCTAATGAAACTAATTGCACCGTTCCAGCAACGTTCCAGCAATGTTGACCTACGTCTAGCAAAACGCTCTTTGTCTTGTCTGGAAATCCTTCCGGCCCCCCCCCCCCCTCTCTCTCTTTCACTTTGCTTCTCTCTCGGCCTCGCTCTGGTTTCCATAAATAGGGGCTGCCATCGTATACCGGGTGGGCGTCGACTGTACATACCCGCGATATGTGGCTCTATTACATAATCGGTTTATTTACCTGCATACATCCATTTCCCGGAATTCCCCGGAGTATAGTAACGAACGAAGCTTCCGGTTACAAATGATCCTCATCCACGTGTAATGCGTATTCGGGCCGGACGAGAATGGAAAGCGGAGCTTTTGGAGAAAATCTCCACCAGTCGACGCTGCGTGCGGACCGAAAAAGAGAGAAAACCACCAACACCCGGAGGATCGAGGCAGATCCGTACGAATTCTCTCTCTCTCTCTCTCTCTCTCTCTGCTTTTCTCGCTGAATGAAATGGAATTCAAGGCACTTCATTAGCCGTACTCTCGCCATGCTCTACTTGGATGAAGATAACCTCAGCGCAGTCTCGGATTAATCTGACACATTACACCCTTCTCTATTATTGTACGAACAATGAATTTCGATGTTACGATCCGGTTGATAGATCTTTTTGGAGGCAATCTCGTAGCACCTTTCCGATTTAAAAAAATGACAATTCCGGTAGATCGGTCAAAGTTGTCTGGACTTTGGACAACATTGCTGGTTGGGCTTGCTGGAAGACAATGTGCGCCATGCCGGGTAACTCTTTCTTGGTTATTGTTGACCTATATGGGGAACAAAGAAGGAACAAAGCCGAAGATTGCCTCTGGACCGCAAGTAATCATATATATATAGCTCGAACCTTTTGATATCGCTCTTTTGCGGCCTCTCGAGAGCAATTATATTTATACCAATAATCCCAACGTGACTGCAGGGCCGGAAATGAGAGAGAAATATTAAATACAGTACGGAGCTGCGAGAGGAATCCTCGAGTGCTTTTGCTTCACTCGCTCTACGCGACTTCTTCATCTCGACTCAAGAATAAATGCAAGAGAGAGAGAGAGAGAGAGAGAGAGGGCGAGAGGGGGGAAGAGAGAGAGAGAGAGAGAGAGAGAGAGAGAGAGAGAGAGAGAGAAAGGAGATTCTCCTTCTAAACGAAGCGAGAGATCTCCTCGTTATATCTGCGAGATGCGTTAAAAATACGAACAGCCGACGATAAGGGAAATAAAGAAAACGAAAGATGTGAAACTCCAGTCATGATGATTGTCAAATAAAGATCGAGAGAGGGACAGAGAGAGAGAGAGAGAGAGAGAGAGAGAGAGAGAGAGCGGCAGACAGACCAGCAGGCATGGATAGACCGAGAGAGCGAGAGAGAGATCAAGAGGTAAAGAGAGAGAGAGAGGGAGAGAGAGAGAGAGAGAGAGAGAGAGAGAGAGAGAGAGAGAGAGAGAGAGAGAGAGAGAGAGAGACAGAGAGAGAGAGAGACAATGATGTCAGAAGTATACATATACCTATATAGTTATGAAAAGCACGACAAGAGAGGAAGAAACATTCCAGAGAGTGCTGCAATTGAAGGCAGCCGTAAGCGCGGAATTGTAGCAATTTCGACTAAAAGATCGCAAGTGAAAGAAAGAAAGGAGGAAGGGTAAAAGCGAAGCCACCTCAAGGCATAGAACGATCCGTGCGGACAGTCCATATCAATTTTGTATTTGAAGGCAAAGCTTCGGACAACAGAACTTCTAGAAGTTCGAAGGTAGATCGAATATTGCGGAGGGAGAGAGAGAAACTGAGAGAGAGAGAGAGAGAGAGAGAGAGAGAGAGAGAGAGAGAGAGAGAGAGAGAGGAGCCGGGGCTACGTGTGCATCCACGAAAATTCATTTCCACTTTTTCCCTCGCTCTCCACGTACGCAGAGTACGAGGATGCGGTCCATTCTTATTGGATCCAGAAGGCCACCGCCTCGTCCCTTGGGGCGAGCAGCGCACACGGTTGCCAGCCCTGGGGTGGAAAAAAAAACAGGATTTATCGAAAGTTTAAATTCTCCAGCGAGAGATTTTACCGGTTTTCTATCTCGCACCAACTCGTCACGGGAACACGGACGAAGCGCTATCGAGAGGATTCTCCGCGTATCACGGCAGGTAACTCTTCCGGCTTAACGCGCGTTCCACGGGATGCGAGGACGTTTAGATAGGGGAAAATTAATTGACGAGAGAGAAAAGCTAAAGCGCTCACTCGCAGCGCGCGCGCGCGTGGGATATCTTCGTCGTACCCGTCGAGCTTTGCACAATCGCCGAAACCCTTCGCTCAACCGACCTCTTCCTACCGATGTATATCGCTTAACGGTGTTTGGTAACAACGGCCTCGTGTCAGGAATTACAAATTTTACTAAATCCGTTCAGCCGCCCTTCGTTACATTTGTGTTTCGTGGATCGAGAGGAAGAGAGGGAAGCCGAAAAACAGGAGAGAGAGAGATTGATTGATTGATGGTTTATTAGCCCTGGTGATCGATACATATAAAGAACAAGTATAAAAAGTGAAGGGGGGAATACATGTAGAGATATAAAAAATGTTTGCATCCATGAAGAAACTAAAGGATTATTGCTATGGCCCTGGAATCGCTGATTGGCCGGTAAGTCACTGAACTCATTGAGTTTTAGAGGAATGATACCATTTGATTCAAATTTATACAGTAAATTCTTTGCCATATACTGAATGTACCCTCCAAATTTTAAATCGATCGTCTACACGGTTTCCATAAAATTTACAATTGTAGGAACGGTGCGGACGATCGATTTTAAATTCGGAAGGATCATTCAGTATACGAGAAAGAATTAACTGTATAAATTTGAATCAATTGGTAACATTTCACCAATTGTTCCGAAATGCCTTAAACACGTTTTTTCTCAAAACACTATTTTTTGTTTGTTTGTGGGAAACATAACTTTAAAACGAAACGAGCGGTCGTGTCAAAATTTTACACCCAACTCGATCATAATATTACCTTGAACTTATACCTACTTGTTTATGAAAATCACTTTGAAAAAGTATTTTTTCATTGCAAAAAAGAACGACAAGTTTGTGTAAAATTTCAATTTTTTTTTAAGTGTCCCATTTTTTAATTTTTACCTTTTTAAATTTTTCTTATGTATAAGTTCAGCATTTAGATGTTAAAATACTAAAAATTCTTTGCTCATATTTTTCAGACGAATATTAAAGTCGTTGGATTTCCCACAAACGTATTACGTCCTGGAGGGAGATTTAGAAGGGACTCGCCAAGTTACCGAGTTAGAGCACGAAGTTGAATTGAGTTAGATTTGCGCAATGAGTCTTTGATTGGCTTGCGTGTGAGTTCCGAACACAATTTAATAACAATTTTCGATTTAAATGATTTTTGGGTGCGTGATTCTGGTTTGAGAGTTGGTTTCGCCCGATGGATTGCTCGATGATTGAATAAAGGTTTAGACGCGTAGATTTGGTCTTAATTCACATAATTACGTTTATTGAAGTCTTACCTCTTGCAAACTTATAATTCGGTACAAAAAGATACGCGTATAATTGTTCAACGGAAACGGAGAGCGAAAGGGTTTAATTTCGTAAGTCGACTACTCGATTCGGAGATCAAGAATAGAGTGTCCGCACCTTCGTGAAAGGAAAAATTGAGAAGGTTTGATTTTTGGGGGAAGGAGCTTTTAAGGGAATGCATTTTTGATTGTAGGTAGCTTAGGGATTGGTCATTGAGTAGTATGAAAGTAGGTCGACTTCGGTAATAGGTCGTATGACGTGAGAGCGAGATTTTTTATTAATTTATTAATTAGAGCGCTGCTAAGATTGGTACAGTCGTTATATTATTGTGCTCTAGATTTGGGATATATAGATTTTGTTATAGGATCAGATGACATGGTTTGATTCGCACGAGTTTTCTTTGTCCTGTGGATTTGGGTTTTAGGACAAAGAGGGATTGTGGCGTAGTTTGGTCTCTGGGTTCTTGTTTAAGCGGACGCGGGAGTGGGGTTTCTCTATTGGAGTTGCGAGTGTAGCTCGTTTGTCATCAGCTCTGTTTACGAGAGAGAAGTACTGGCAACGCTTTTTGCCTTTGGTCGTCAGAGACTTTTGGCTAACGCTTGCTTAGTATTGATGATTTACAGTTTGTGGATCGATAAATAGAGATGCTGTTTTGTGCGTATATAGATTCGACGTTCTAAGAAGAACGGAAAAAAAGTGAGACTGAAGCGTAACAAACGGACATCTGCCGCCTAAACCTTCCTAAAAGGCCACGGCATAACGTCGCCATTTTGCAATATTTTTCAACAAAAAATGTATCTAAACTGTTCAATTATGCAATATATTGTACCTAAAGTTTCATAAACGTAAAATGGTTTGTTCCTTTGCAAAAAAAAATGATCAAAATTGGCTATTTTTTCGTCTACATTTCCCCCCTCGATCATCCCCCGAGTATTGTCAGTGCATTATGCACTGCCAATACTCGGATGGGTGATCGAAAGTCTGCTCTCTAAAATAGACAGGTTTGATGACGATCCAATAGCAAGCGAGAGAGAGAGAGAGAGAGAGAGCTCCAGCAAACGGGTCACCACAAATTTTGCCTCATTGTCGGATGAGCGTGCAAAAGAGGTAAAAAAAAGGCGCATACAATCAACGAGAGTTCCCTTTCACGAGTCAGTCGTGATGAAGCTTTCAGATTTATCGCTCAATCGAGTTTCCAGAGGGAGACTCTCGCGTACGAGCCATTCGTACTTCATCGGGAAACCGATCTCGAGGAGTCGAATCAACGAGAGATCGATTGCGCCGAGGGTGAACACCGAGAGCGAAACCTCAATGGGTTTGGGAATACGTGTGTTAGTCGTGGATGCGGGCTCTCGATTGGTTGCTAGTTTGTGCATGTGTGATCTCTGTAAACACGGTCGGAGGGCTTTGGAAACGAGAGAGGAGTCGAGTTTGGTTAAGTAAACTGTTGGTTCTGTCGTTCCTCCTCTCATCCTCCTCCTCCTCCTCCTCCCCCTCCCTCACTCTCTCTCGCTCTTTCACCCTCATTCACTCGCACCGTTATTACGTTGAGTGAGAGAAACACGCCGAGTTAACACAGCCAATCCCTCTCATCATCGTGCACATGTATATAGGATCAAAAATCAACTGGGCCGGTTGAAAAGCGCAGCAAGAAACCGATCCTCGGCAACGTCATCAACGAATGAACTGGGACAACGCGGTGTCCTGTATCGCGCGTCTCATAATTCGCTGTAACTAGTCTCTGACAGCTGGTCCCCCATCTACTTGCAAGCAACGTTTCGTCTTAAATTACTCCTTACCAAACGACGCGTCCATTTTAATTCTTTACCTCCGAGGCATCTCGGCGACCAAACTTTCAACATTTTCCACTGTCTTTCTCAGCTTCTGAAAAGCCAACGTAAGCCGGAAGCTTTTTAAATTTATGTTTGCATCGTTAGAATGCAACGGAATATCTTGTCTTATTTTTTTATTTTCATTATTCCTCATAATGCATTTTTACAAGTTCAAGCTAAAGTTCCCTAATGGGACTTCGAAATTTTCAGCAGATTTTCCAGTCTAAATCTGCCGATAAATTGTAACAATCTCTACATATGTATAAAAAACTTCCGCGACTGACTGACAGATAGACAACGCACAGCCTAAACTGTTGAAGATAGAAACATGAAATTTGGAAGATATGTTCCTTAGAAGGTGTAGAGGTGCACTAAGAACGGATTCTTCGAAAATAAACTCCTTATGGGGTAAAATAGAGTGTAAAATTTTGTATCAACTTGAAACTTGGTATATTCTTCGAAACATATAATAAAACTCATATTTTAGGACTTTAACACAACCCGTAATTATGGGTGCAGCGGAGTGTTGAAATTTGTATGGGAAAATCAAATTCCCAGCTCTTGTCTCAATCAAATTTGGAAGATATGTTCCTTAAGGAGTTTCGGGACACAACGAAATGTTACCATTTGATTGAAATTTATACAGTAAATTCTTTGTCATGTACTGAATGTACCCTCCAAATTTTAAATCGATTGTCTACACCGTTTCAATAAAATTTACAATTCAAGAAATACTTTTTAACATAGAGCATTTAACATTATGACACTCGTGAAGAATTTGTCATAATGTACGGAGTGATTTGACAGTTTTTCATAACATTTTAAACATTTTTTTGCGGACTATTTCGTGCGTAAAACTGCCATTCAGCGATGAGCGTAGGCATCGCATTCCAATTAAAAAGGTTTCTTTTTAATTTAAAACTTTACAGGAACGGTATAGACGATGCACTCAAAATTTGGAAGGTACATTCAGTATACGAGAAAGAATTTACTGTATACATTTAAATCAAATGATAACAGTTCGTATGGTAATTTGAATTAAATTATAACAAATATTACCATTTGCGTCCCACAAAGCATACACACACATCCACACATACTGAAAACGCTATCAGAATGATCACAAATATTTCCGGATATACGATTGCGAAATTAACGTTCTCTTTCCGTTTGTCATTTTGCAGACTCGTCGAAAATGTGATAACAGCGTCGCCGATCGAAACTCCAGACATGAGATGAACGATGATTCGAGCACAGTGCAGGTAAGCTGATAACCCAAAAGATCGAGGGAGAATCGAAGTGCGGCTTATCAATTAATGAGATCGACGCATTAATTATAGCGGAAGGCAAAAATTTCGATGAATTACCGAGGCGCAGATGCGCGACTAATTGCTCGGTCACCGGCTCGAGAAAGCCAAACCCTCTTAATTACGATATCGCTATATTCACTTTTTCCATCAACTCTCGTACACATATACCTCTGCCTCTAGTGTTACGGCGTGACGAGAACTCGAATTGCGAGACGTGTGCTGCAGCGTCACAAGAAGAAGCATGTATGTATATGTATAATATAAAATGTGTGTGTGTGTGTGTGTGTGTGCGAGCATGCGTATGCTGCGCCGAGACCACAGCTGGATCCGCCTGCTCGTTGCATACCCTTCTCGAGAGTACTTGCACCAGCAGCTGACAAATTCTACGCTGAAATTCCGACTTTGTCGGCCATCTGTCACCTGAAGTTGGTACATGCCAGAGAAAACGTATATGCACAAACGTACATTGCCGGTGGGCGCACTCGCGCCCGAAAACTTCAATCTACCTTTAACCTCGCTTTATCGTCGCTTCAACTTTGTAGCAAGACTGCAAAAATGCCAAGGAACCCCAGAGAAGGGACAAAAACTTTGAGCCAAATGGCAAGATGGGATAAAAACTTTGAGCCAAATGGAAAGAAGGAACAAAAACTATGAGTTACGCTCAAGACGTTGATGGAAGTGTTTGCAGGTAAAAGGCGGAATTGGAGCTGTGTATTTACCAGTTTTCCTTGGTTGGCTCTTTTTCAATAGCATGCCATCCCCTTTTTCTTCACTTTTTTAAAACGTCTGCTAAGCAAGAAACAAACATTGATGATGGCCAGATGACCAACTGATGATAGCATCATTAATGGATGTAAATGCAGCCACTGAGCAATGTTAGGTAGCGAGGAACACAAAAAGTGGCTTCAAAGTTTGCGTCATTGGAGAGCAACGAAAATACTTCTTGATTTTTCCAATTGCCTCATCATTTATTTGTTAACCAACCAATTTGTTTTTTTTTAAACCTACCTACCCTACCATACCTACCATTGCCTGATCCGGCTCTCTTACGGAAAACCCTACTTTGGAATCCACCAACAATCCCTTGAAGGCCGCGAATTGTATTAGAGATGCCGTACCAATTTTCCGCACGGGAAGCATGCTACCATCAAAGAACAATATTTCAATGAACTATCTACGGAATATTTAATTACAATGCGCCGAAAATAAGCGTTCGTCATTAATTTGTTCACTCTAAGTTCCTGCTAGAGAAAAACAAACCGAATACATCAACTAGCAACAACAATTGTTTTTGTGTACAATCAGAGATTAAGCGAATAACAACGACAATCCTCAGAGGAGAGATGTCTCTCGCCTCAATTGAACGCGAACAATTTTCGCGTTCCGTCGGTGCTCCATCGTGGCCGAGTTTCGCGAGGCTACGGGGACTTGAACAGCCGTAGATTAATGGAGGTCAAGTGAATTAGACTCCATAGAGCAAGAGAGAGAGAGAGAGAGAGAGAGAGAAAAAGCTAGATAGATCCAACTCGACGCTTTCTGACGTATCCTATACTAATATGCGAACTTCGAGTGGCAAGGTTGGAAGCGAGCAACTTAGGAATATACCGGTTACAATGTTCTCCACTGTATTTGTTGCAAGTTTCCGAAAGCTCTCAGCCCCCCATCTCCTACATCTTCTCTCTCTGTCTGTCTCCCTTTGCTACCCGGACCAGCGTTTAACGAAAAGGATAGAGAAGGCACAGTGGGAGGGAGGGGGGGGGGGGGATGCATTGATAGTACCGGAGTGTAGTGTCTCTGTAAACGGGCTTGCAAACGATGTGTCCCCGGGCCTCGGAGACTAGGATGAAGGGGTTGCTGGGACTTGGGGATGGAGGAGACGAACTATCAACTAGAGATTCAGCTTGAACGTGAAACGGCCAGAGTCTATAGATGTCTGTGTGTGTATACGTGGACCTATGTATGTCAGAATCCACAAGCTGAACGCTGCGCTCTAAAGAACCTCTCTCGGCGTATCGCGTACATAATTTCGTCGAGTTGTGGGCAAACCTCGTGAGCCAGGACTAGAGAGAGAGAGAGAGAGAGAGAGGGAAAGGAGAGACAAGGAGGAAAGGATGAGACCCATTCACTTCTGTATATGACTCCCTGTCCTGTATGTGAACGATAGAAGAGAGAAGCTTGAGCGCAGTATTCCAAGCTGTATACGACGAAATACGTTTAGAGCTTCTGTTTGCTGGTGGTCTCCCCCTCGTGCAATTGTAAACCCTCCGGGCCTCGCCAATCCCGCGATTCTGGTGTCTCGTCTCGCTCGGACTCTGTGCTCTCTACTTTATCTCTCTTGTACTCCATCTGTATACGATACATTCGCGATGTATATATATATATATAGATAGCTGGTAACAACGATTCCCAATGATTCTGCAAACTCTCGATTTACCCTGTTGGAAACTGTTGCCGTTGTCACTGAAACTGCGGGGGGCACCCTTTCGCCACGGGGTTGCACTCGACTCACATACACAGGGATACGCGCGCACCCCATGGGCAACGATCTATATGCTCTCTGGGTACTTCAGGCTTGATGCACCTGCAGCAGCATCATCGTCACCCCGTTGAATCGACTATAAACAAAGTTTGAATTCCGAGCCCTGTCATACGAATGCCCTTCTTCCTTTTGGCTTTCACCCTTGTGTTAATGAGTGTGCGTGTGTGCGGATCTCCATAATGTGCAGCTCGTACACGCAAGTGCTTGGTACGTGTCTGTATAAAAGGGGGTTCCCCATACAGAGACGCACGCTCCACGAGCTTCAACGAATCCCTAGAACTCTGATGGACTCAATCAGCCTCGACGCGTTTCCCGATTGCGAGTCGATGTTTTTTTTCTCCAACTTTACCTGTGGAAGTTTTGATCATGACAGATGAGAGGTGGAAAAACAGGGCTAAATATGGGAATCGCGACTTTGGAGAGTAGGAAAGCTGTGGATAAACAATCACGGAATTTTCAGTTCCATGCCGTGCAGAAATTGTCGTAAGGATCCCATTGGATTCCCATAATTGGCCCTACTCTCTGATAGGGATCCAATGGCTCGTCACATATTAGATTTTAATTAGGATTCCCCATTGGAATGCCATATACAAATTGAATTTGGATCCTAAAGGATTTCCATAGGTCCATCGAACAAAATCCGATACGATCCCTAATGCATCCTATTGCATTCTGTGCGTTGAAGTTTCTAAACAAAATCTATACATATAAAATAGTTCCGTGGCTGACTGGACTGGCATATAGACAACGCACAGCTTCAACCACTGAAGATAAAAACGTGGAATTTGGAATATATGTTTCTTAATAGATTTAGAGGTGCACTGAGGAAGGATTTTTCGAAAAACAACTCCTAAGGGGGTGAAATGGGGTGTAAAAGTTTGTATGGAAAACTGTATTCCATGAGTGTATTGACTGGAAACTTGGTATAAATATTCTTCAAGACAAATAATGAAACGCATATTTGAGAATTTTTTAAAACAATCCCTAATAAGGGGTGCAACTGGTAATGAAGTTTGCATGGGCCAAATTCCACGCGGGCTAGGCCGCGGGCGAAAGCAAGTATAATATCAAGTATAGTAAATATTAGTAAGTATATATAAAGTATAGTAATATAGTAAGTATACAGGGAGGGAATTAAAAAGTAATTTTTGTCGTGAATTTCACGGTAAAAATTACCGTGATATATTTCAATGTGGTGACAAATGAGAAAAGCATACTAATTCGTATGCGACAAGTTTTTTTTAACTCACGTTACAGAAAATTTCAAATACGTAGCTAAAATTTTACTATACAAGAAGGGTAGCGCGCACGATAATTTTTACCGAGAGCACAATACATTTTCCTATAGCACTCATTAAATTTTATAATAAATCTTAAAATAACTGTTATAAAGACGATACTTTTTTATATACATTTTTGAAAGGCATAAAATAATAAAATGCACAGTAAAATTTCGCTGATATTATATATTTGTTAAATTTAAGTTTTGCGTATTTTGTTACACATGAAAATTTACTAGAAAATCTGGTAAAATTTTCTATCTGAAGAAGAAATTTTATTTTATTTTCGTGAAAATCTGTGTTTTACTCAGTAATAATAAGCGAAGTTTCAGGGTTGTCATCGGGTTACCGTTGCTGCACGGTAATTTTTAACATTTAATTCTCTCCGTGTATATAAAGCACATAAGCAAATATAGATATACAAAATTAGTGAATCTTTAAAAAGTATAAATGCACTTTAATTATCGCTTGTTATTTATTTTACTGCACTTTGACATAAAATCACCATACACGTATACGCTCACGAAGCGTGCAAGTTATGTTTCGACACGCCGAGTTTCTTTTTCATGCTTTTTCACGTATTATCGATCCGAACGTGGTAAGAATTTTCAAATGGTATTCATGGGGAAAAAGTATAGAGTCCAATTGGATCCCAACGAGGACACCCTGTGTGCAGTGTCCCTAACAAATCTCTATAGAGTTGATGTGGGCGCATCTTGGTGCACGCCCCAACAAATTTGTGCATGGGATACCAAAAGGATTTTTTTTTTTTTTTTTTCTGAGATCCAACAAATTCCAGTTGAGAATATCAAATGAAAAATTCTCAAAGGACGTCAATGGGAAGATAGCAAGGAATTCACTTGGATTTCAATGTGGACTGTCTGAGTGCGGCGTCTCTATCAAATCTCTAGTGGTAGCATCTGATGACTCCCAAACAAATATTTTCACGGGGTATGATTGCTCCTCTTGCGCCGGAAGCCCTCCAATGTGAAACAGATGATGACGAGCGAGCCTTGTCTTCAACTGCACCGAGACTCATGGCATCTCGTGTGAGGTCGACGACCTATTTTTAGCATCGGTGACGCGTGCATCACACACACACACACACACACACACACACACAGCCGAGATAGCAAAGAGGCTTTCGTACGTTCGTGTCGAGCTCTAAAGCCTCGTCCTCCGTCCCCTGACATAGTCGTGTTTTCCAAAAAACAATCACGAGTCAACGGATCACTAAAGGCCTCTATGACGCCAAATGCTGTGCGGGACATCTTGGGTATTGGACAAAGTTCCTGCATCGAGAAAACACGGCTATATCATTATCGATACTTTCGATGTATACGCTACAGGTCACGCGTTTACGTGTCAATGTTGAACATATCCGATTCACTGGATTGTTACGAGCATTCTGATTTCACTGAATGGAAATTCAACGCGATGTCGCACATTGCACGAGCCTGTCTAATCGTATGCATAATTTACAGCTAAATCGTTGATATTTACCATGTTTATACGCTTTCTTATCGTCTCTTGTCACCGACATAAGCGTGGAGATATATATATATATATATATACAGAGTGTCCCACTTACTTTGAGACCCCGAAATAACTTAAGGCAGGAGTCTCCCCAAGGCGTTTTTCGGACCGCACGTGCGCTTGACGAACGCAAAACGGCAAAACTAAAACCAGATCGGATTGTGCGTGACTCCTTGATCTCTTGGAATGACATTTTTTATTATATTCATCTTTTGTGGACGGTTGATCTAAGAGCGCAATGCGATCTTGCCCAGGACGTGAATTGCCGTATAATGCGCAATGATCGTGCGACGGATGACCATGTGGTGTTTGTAAGAAAAGTCAATGAACCGAGCGCTCACGCTCGGTTCGTTGACGCTGAGGAAGACTCGACGGGGCCCGATACCGGTTCGTCCCGCTCTTTTCTCTCGGTCCCGCGAGTCGTTGCGTCCTTGCAGTCCGATCGCCGTTGACGAACTCTCTCGCGGATGCGGTTGGAAATCTTCGACGCACGTATGGGTGACCGCCCGGCTCGGTTCTTGTGCCTTGCGGCGACGTGTGAATTCGTGGGAGGGAACGAGAAAGAGAGAGAGAGAGGGAGGGGGGGGGGGAGAGGAAGAGAGAGAGAGAGAGAGAGAGAGAAAGACATGTCTATTTGGTGCTGTAAGATCGAAATCCTCTAACAGAGAGTGTGTGTGTATGTGTGTGTGTGTGTGAGAGAGAGAGAGAGAGAGAGAGAGAGAGAGAGAGAGAGAGAGAGAGAGAGAGAGAGAGAGAGAACGTCATTTCTTTCGTATTCTGGAGCAACTGCCCCATACCGTGCACATAGGGATACAAAGTGCATAAGCCCCGCACTACCAAAAAAAAAAGTTAATTTAAACAGGATCTATTTAAAGGAAATAGGTTTTTTTCCTTGTCTCACGGCCTACACGGAGAGAATTAAATGTTAAAAATGACCGTGCAGTAACGGTAACCAGATGACAACCCTGAAACTTCGCTTATTATTACTGAGTAAAACACAGATTTTCACGAAAATAAAATAAAATGTCTTCTTCAGATAGAAAATTTTACCAGATTTTCTAGTAAATTTTCATGTGTAACAAAATACGCAAAACTTAAATTTAAAAAATATATAATATCAGCGAAATTTTACTGTGCATTTTATTATTTTATGCCTTTCGAAAATGTCTATAAAAAAATATCGTCTTTATAACAATTATTTTAAGATTTATTATAAAATTTAATGAGTGTTATAGGAAAATGTATTGTGCTCTCGGTAAAAATTATCGTGCGCTTCTTGTATAGTAAAATTTTAGTTACGTATTTGAAATTTTCTGTAACGTGAGTTAAAAAAAACTTGTCGCATACGAATTATTATGCTTTTCTCACTTGTCACCACATTGAAATATATCACGGTAATTTTTACCGTGAAATTCACGACAAAAATTACTTTTTAATTCTCTCCGTGTACTACGATCCTATTTGTTTCAAATATATATTTTTTTATTTGTTCTAGCTATTCTTGTTAAATATTAAATATATTTAAATTAAATAAATGATTAGAATCAAGCACATTCTTTCTTTGAACTTATGGGAGATATTTTTGTATAAAAAATATTTTTATCAGCCTGAATAAACGTCTATTTGATTCCAATATATATTTCTGTCAACCCAAACAAACCCAAACGTTGGTCAATGGCTTGAATCAAATAAGAAAGTATTTGTTGCAATAATGACAGACCGTCAATTCAATCAAATTCAAATCAATAGAAAAATGTTTAACTCTACGAAAATTCTATTTAAATTAAATCTGAGAAATGATTAAAAAATAATCATAATAAATAAAACAAAATAAATATAACAATAAACTAACACTGACTAATCCTACAAGTAAAATTAACCTAACAATAAAACTATAAAGTAAAGCTAACTTGACCTAACGGTAAAATTAACCTCAGTAAAACAATAAATGAAACCTAACTTAACCTAAAAGAGGGGAGGGAGAGAGAGAGAGAGAGAGAGAGAGAGAGAGAGAGAGAGAGAGAGAGAGAGAGAAAGAGAGCATCCAAGCTTCGCGGTGACGGGCATCGCGGATGGATTTACGCGATGACTCATACGCAGACCGAATTCCTGCGAACCTACATACTCTCGTTGCAGTTGTTATGAGGAAACCCGATCCAACGATATCAGGTGACGCGGCCGGCTCTTCTTGGAATCCGGAATTTATACTTTTGTCTTCCGCGGAAATGACTACATTTATTTAACGTCACGAGGCTGTATATATCGTTGACAACTGCGTGGATTCGAAACTCGCGCGACAAAACGGTCCCATATGCAACAGAATCGATTTATCGGTGGACCATTATTTCCCATCTTATCGCATCTTGTTTATTTTTGTTTTTATATCGAATTCTTATTTCTTGAATTTTTTTTATTTTTTGTTTCATATCGATTCCTTATTTATGTCATTTCTCTTTATTTTTGTTTATTGTTGGTTCCATCCTACGGGGTGCTTCCCCTTTTTACGTTCCCAACGTATTCCATCTTATTCCCCAACTCTTTATTTTTGTTTTATATCGAATCTTTATTTCTTTAAATTCTGTTCCTTTCGTTTTTATGTCGAATCCTTATTTCTTTAATTTTGTTCCATATCCAAAATAAGGAAATATCCTTATAATTTGGGTTGTACATCTTATCAGGATGTAAAAACTTATAAAGTAATGATGAAAACGTCTAATATAATGTTTAACGAACCCTCACTTTTGTATCAGACTATTCATTCCGGCTACTAATACGTAGATACTCTGCGTATACAAATATGCACACACTACTGTAATCTAGTTCTAGTCTGCTCCAGTCGCTTCGTGACGCTAGCGTCGCTAGACATTGCTTAATTTAAATCGCTATATCTCTGATACTAGACGGTCAAAATTCATGATTTTTTTTTACCCACTTCTTCATATGTTCCTCTGTAATTGAGAATAAAAAAAAAATCTGTAGAAAACTTTCTAAGTTATTGCGTGAAACGTGAAATTTTCCACTCGCTCCCCATAACAAAACGTGTAGAACCATGAAATCTTTGATTGCCAATATCTCGAAAACGGAACGGTGAATTCTTTTGCAATTTTGCAGGTAATCACTTAATAGTATCCTGAATGGGTCCTCAAAATAAAGAAAAAAATCTATAAAAAAACGTCTTGGCGAGGCTACTACCTTAATACTTTTTTCACATTTCATCTGAAACTTTGTATTTGTCCGAGAGTTTTATTAGGGCATAATAAATATTATCAATCAATCAATTCTCTCTCTCTCTCTCTCTCTCTCTCGCTCTCTCTCTCTCTCTCTCTCTCTCTCTCTCTCTCTCTCTCTCTCTCTCTCTCTCTCTCTCTCTCTCTCTCACACACACACACACTCTTTCTCTTTCCCTCCCTCTTTATTCGCTCCCTCTCTCTCTATCTCGCCGCTGTCTACGTACATTCCGGATTCGTATAAAGAATTAAACATAAGAACGGAAAGTCTCGCGGTGGTATTGCTTTTTTTTCGTTTTTCCTTCCGTCTCGCCCGTTGTCGTCGACGGGGCCATCTTATATATATATATATATATATATATATATATATATATATATATATATATATATATATATATGCACATGCCCGAGTCATCATAAAACTTTCGCAAGACGACCAGCCGGAAGTCCAACCCGTTCCGTGGGCTTATTTATATATACTAGAAGTTGGCGGCGTACACCACCCCATCGCTACTTCAACCATTATTCGGAGTCATTCTTTATACTCGTCCAAGTATCTTGATAACAAGCACGAAGGCGAGAAACGTTTTCTTATTTTTTTTTCCTCATACTTTCTTTCTTTCGTCTCTCCGTCTCCGAGTTATTGCGGATGTGCATCGTACGACGCTCATACCGGACACGGTAAGCGCGAAACACCCAGAGATATGCACGAGTCTCTCTCTCTCTCTCTCTCTCTCTCTCTCTCTCTCTCTCTTCCTGTCTTTGTCTCTCTCTCCCTCTCACTTAGAAAACCTTGCTCTCTACCTTATTATACCCTCCGACAATACGAGAAACACGAGACTCACTTCAGGCCCCTTTTAGTGTTTTTCAGCTCGTGGTCGTCGCTCTCCCGAGCAAGGACAATGCCGAGGTGGCTCCGCGAGCACAAGAGTTCAAGGCATGAAAAGACCACCCTCTGTATATGCAGGCACGTTGAATGAGGACCAGAAAGTGCACGGGACTTACCAGAACACGGTACGGTTCGCGCCTACCTCTCTATATACGTATACATAAATAAACATATATGGATATACACGTCAAAGAAATGAGAAAACCGGAGAAATAGGCGAAAAAAAAACTGACCCCGTCACCTGGGTGAAGCGTAATCGTGAAAAAAAGTACGGGGATAAAATCCGCTTCGCGTGATATGAAGATCACGGTAGAAAATAAGATTGAAAAAAAAGCATCGTAAAAAGTTGGCAAAAACGGAACGAGGAGTAATCCGAAGAGCAAAGAAAAAGATGAAAAAAATATGGAACGATCCTGCAAGCTGTCAAAGCTTGGCTAGTATTAAATTTCGTCTTGCCCAATGAGCTTTCTCCTCCTCTATTTACTATATGTATATATATATGCAGGTCGACCCGAAAAGTGACGTTCAAAAAGAAAATCCAGATGCCTTGTACCAATAGTTATCCGAATCAGTCTGAATGGTACCAAACTTTACAGCGTTGGGATGCAAAAACAATTCCTCTTTTGTATTCTCATTTTTTGATTTTTATTATTGTTTAAAATCTTTTTTTTGCCAATTAATATTGTCGTTCTCTAAATAAGTATTTAAAAAAATGGTTGCGCGATTTTTGTCGGCCAAAACTTCCCAAAAAAAATTTAAGGCATTCAGCAATCTTTACTTTCATCGCATTCCCACGATGCAAATTTCAGTCTCGTCAATCCCATGTATGTTCTACGATCTTTTTTTAGTTTTTGGGAAAAAAAAACATTTATTTTTCTCTTTTGTGTGTGTATTTTTCTCGGGATTTTTTTCACTTGTCTTATCGTCGTGAAGTGCACTGTTGAGCAATAAATAAATGATGAATTAAGATTTAAATTTTAGCCTTAGATTTTGATGAAAAGTGTAAAAAGAGTTTAAAAAAGGATCCGTTACTAAAGTTCGCAGGATAGAAAAAAAATATTTATACTGGTCTAAATGACTCCCAATCGCTTTTAAAAACTTCTAAGAGAAATATACATATACGATAGAGAACAAATTATAGCTTATGCTACTGGAAAACACGAAAAAAAAAATAGAAATGTTCTCTTTTCTCGAAAACC
Source organism: Ophion ventricosus (assembly GCA_963932345.1). Lineage (NCBI taxonomy): Eukaryota > Metazoa > Arthropoda > Insecta > Hymenoptera > Ichneumonidae > Ophion > Ophion ventricosus. Next base: position 28,430,961 of record OZ010715.1, on the reverse strand, counting down.
TAAAAAGATCGTAGACCCCATATAAACGTGGGGGTCCTTCCTATTAAATGGGAATAGAAATCCGCATCACCCCCATAAACATGAGGGTGATTTGTTAGAAAATCCAACGATTTCGAAGTATTACTGGATGGACATTTAAAAAATCGCTAAAATTCTTGAAAATTTAGAGAATGATAGTTCTCGATAGAATAGTAATGCATAACTTATTTTAGAATTTTTCACTAAAAAATTTAGTACCTATAAACATATGAATTTAACACCCTCGCTTATGGAAAAAAAGCTTTTGCAGACGTCAATGGTTGCAAAGCAAATGGAACTAAATCGACGTAAATTCTGACAATATTATATCATCAAGATTTAGGATCAAGCGATTAATTATGCTAAGTTTCAAATAAATCGACTGGGTAATTGTCGAGAAATTAATTAAAGCAAAGAGGAGTATTGCCTTTTTTAAAAATGAATTTGGGTTTCGTTTGGGTTTGGGGGCCGAGTTTTCCGTGGGTTGAATTTTCCGTGAGTTGAATTTTCCGAGGAACGAATCTTCCAGGTCGACTTTTCCTAGATTCCGTTTGCGTAGTGCGTGCTGTGTCCTGTTCGGGTATGCGTGTTGTGTGTTATTTGGGTATGCGTATAGTGTTAAAGATCAAACCCCATCCGTTCCACGGTAAAGTGCGTAAGTAAATATCAAAACTAATAAAGTTTAGCAAAATGTACTTATTGGATTATCCCATTTTTCTCAAAATAGGATGGTTTTAGAACAAATCTGTATAGAACATAAAAGATCAATCTTATTATAGGCTACAACTTTTGTTGGAAACATTTTTCTCTAAGATCAATATTTATTAAAATAAAATTAAAAAACTGTTAAAAAAAATCAGTTTTTGTAAGTTTTTACTTGGAAAATCAAATTTGCGGTTATGTTCACTATCATATTCGTGATCAGTGAGTCAAAATACACGGCTAAACGAAATTCCAAATTAATCGATGTTATGGGCTTTCGGAACTTTATCCAAAGATATAATAATTCGGATTGATACGAGGCACGTAGATTTTCTTTTTGGACGTCACTTTTCGGGTCACCCTTTACAAGCGAGTGTACTAAACACGAAAAATTATTTCGCTGCCACAAACTCGCGTGCTTTTTCTTCGAAGTCGAAAATTTCTTCGTCGTTCTAGTTGGCGAGAGTACACATTTATTTTTCAGTCTTCATGTCGTTACATTTTCGTCGTGGTCTGGGCGATACAAGGACTAGTTCGTTCCCTCTCAAGTGGCGGGTACATCGAAACTCCGGTGTACAAAGCAGCGAACCTTGCTTGAGCGTACGGCGAGGGGTAAACAGATTGAACGATGCAGTCCCAGTTGAATTGTTGTACACACAGGGTAAAGTGTGCGGAAACGTGTATCGAGAGTTTACGCGACAGGGACAGAGTCAACGCGGCGATGGAGCTTGAAACGCTGACGCGCGTTGCATCTTTTTTCCTCGGCAGTAGCACTCGATGTATACGTATGGAGTCCCCGGTGTGTCTGTACAGAGCGGGAAACAGGAAACGCGAAAAGATTCTGAAAGGCGCGCGATGTTGGCATGGGGGCGGAAATGGAAGAAACAGGAGGCGTTTGTGGGAAAAGCACGAGTTTTAGGAGCGTCAATTTTATCGACGTTTTAACCAAGTTTTCACTCGATTCCCTTGTCGTAAGTTTATTTGTTATTTCCGTTTTTTTCCCCGCTGACGCACACGTACGACCGTTCCATCCTATTGGACAATACTGAAACTCGCAACGTTGGAATGCAATGGAACTTCATTTTGTCGAATAGCCTAAATTGTTTTTTTTTTTTTCGCACACGGAGAGAATTAAAAAGTAATTTTTGTCGTGAATTTCACGGTAAAAAATACCGTGATATATTTCCATGTGGTTACTAGTGAGAAAAGCATAATAATTCGTATGCGACAAGTTTTTTTTAACTCACGTTACAGAAAATTTCAAATACGTAGGTAAAATTTTACTATACAAGAAGGGTAGCGCGCACGATAATTTTTACCGAGAGCCCAATACATTTTCCTATAACACTCATTAAATTTTATAATAAATCTTAAAATAACTGTTATAAAGACGATACTTTTTTATAGACATTTTTGAAAGGCACAAAATAATAAAATGCACAGTAAAATTTCGCTGATATTATATATTTTTTAAATTTAAGTTTTGCGTATTTTATTACACATCAAAATTTACTAGAAAATCTGGTAAAATGTTCTATCTGAAGAAGAAATTTTATTTTATTTTCGTGAAAATCTGTGTTTAACTCAGTAATAATAAGCGAAGTTTCAGGGTTGTTATCTGGTTACCGTTACTGCACGGTGATTTTTAATATTTAATTCTCTCCGTGCAAATTTAGACTCGAAGAATCGACCCATATGCAACAGAATCGATTGATCGATGGATCATTATTTTCTATCTTATCGCGTCTCCATCTTTCCCCTCGTATCCCTCTCCTCACCACTTATACTTTCGCGAATATTTGCAGTGTTTCAACCTTGCCCCGTTACAACCGTACCCAGTCTACCCTATATTTGTTTTGATATCGAATTTTTATTTCTTTAATTTCTGTTTATTTTTTATTTTATATCGAATCTGTATTTCTTTAATTTCTTCTTCTTAATTCTTTAAGAATAGTAGCTTCCCTCTTTTCGAAAAGTCCTCGCGCCATTAGGGTGAGGTGGTATAGGAGTACATTTAACAAATACATTTAACGAATCAATTTTTTTCTCTTTTTAATTGAAAGAATATCTAGGATCCTAATTAAATTATGAACGACAGTTAGGAATCTTAATTTTTTTTTACATAACAAACTAAAAACTACAAAAAGGTATTTGCGAACTTTTAGACATGCGGACGTTTAAGAGTACGCACGAGGATCGATATGAGTACGCAAGCTTCAATCGACACATAAATCGCAAATAAAGTGGTCCTCATTTGTATGAGAGTTGGTGGGCTGGAGAACTGGAGAGCTGGAGAACTGGAGAGCTGGAGAGCTGGAGAGAGAGAGAGAGAGTTGGAGTGATAGAGAGTTGGGGAATTGGAGAATCGTGAAGTTCGTGAAGTTTGCAAAGTTCGTGAAGTTCATGAAGTCCGAGAGTTCGTATCGCCCCAGAAATGTAGCTAGTGTGGATCTCTTCAGCTTTTTACAAAGAATCACTTCAGTCACTTCCAATGAACGTGATACTGCCCTTATAGATTCACCATCATTAACTCGCATTCTTGGACTTTCAAGATTCGTAATTGACCATAGACTTCGGTCGATAGTCCGTTTTCTTCGGGACATGCTGAAAGTAAAAAAAGAAAACATAATCTTTAACAACAGTCGTATAAGAGTACGCGCGTACTCCTACACACCTAAGCACTGCGTACTCTTATACGACCTGCACATTTTTTAACAAACATGACTGTTACTGCCATTTATTGATGAGATGCGAAATGTCTTTCATTTTGAACAATAACCTCAGTAAACCGGCGTGCTAAATTAATAGTTGTTTTTGAAGCAAGTAAATTGTGTTTAGTACTTGTAATGCTTTGAAAATGCCAAAAATAAATAAGAAATTGCAACCAAAACTTCAAACTTACCTGGCTCCTCCGATTTATTCCACTTTGGACGTTTTTTTTTTGTCACAAACACAAAAAAAGGTTAGCTTCCATTAACAAACCGTTTCGTCCGTAGCGTAACTGCGTACTCTTATCGCCCGCGTACTCCTATACCACCTTACCATATACGATGCATGGATCAGCTTCACTAGTAAACTTCCATAGCGATTCAGCCAACAAATCTTCAGAATTGATCCACCGCTCTCCCTCTCCCTTTCCCCATCACTTTTTCATGTTTCACTAGGAATAGAATAGCCGTGTCCAGCATGTAGCAACAATCCGTACCTATATATATATATACATTACGAGTGTGGAACAAGACAAGAGTTACCCCTTTTGCGGTTACCATCATCCCCAAACACGTACGCCTGGCCGGATGTGGTTCCCTCCGTACCATCTCTCTTCCTCTCTCTCCTTCTCTCTCTCTCTCTCTCTCTCTCTCTCTCTCTCTCTCTCTCTCTCTCTCTCTCTCTCTCGTCCAACATATCCTCCTTCTTGCCTCGTTGGTGCTATACACTTTCCAAGAAACGGAATTATTGATTTCCCAGTTGGCTGGTGGTACCAGCACATAGTCGTGGTATAAGAGAGAGTTGAAAGCGAAGCATAGAGAGAAAGAGGGAGAGAGAGAGAGAAGCTAACTTCTGGGGGGGAGGGGGTTGAATTTTCTCTATGGCTGTTACTGTGCTGCTGCTACTGCTACTGTCGCACTTCTCCTAGTTTTCGCACTCTCTGCCTCACTTTCGCCACAAGATCTCCACGAATACACGTCAGTTCTCTACCCCCAACGTATATAACTGGAAGATCTCCCGAGTTTTGCTCGCTGCAACCACCCGGGAGCTCGTATATTCGACGTCGTACCGGCATGTAGCGCGGGGGCCTCATGTCGGATTATAGAAATTGGATCCGCCACGATCATCGCCTTCCCGATTCTATCGCTCTCTCTCTTCTCTCTCTCTCTCTCTCTCTCTCTCTCTCTCTCTCTCTCTCTCTCTCTCTCGCTGGCTCTCCTCTCACTGTCATCACGTCAAGCCAGAACTCTGCCGGTCCTTCTAACGCGGAAATTCTAGATTTTCCACGATCGTTTAGCTATCAGCGAGATATGTAGCGATGTATACGTATATAGGTGAAGGTTGGTAACTATATGGTAATAACGAAGATTACCGCTGGTTAAAGAGCCACGGACAGTCCCGTTGATCGTTGAGAGTACGACTGCACCCCGACGAACTTCGTCTGGAATTTCGCAACTACTGCTCCCTCATCAAGTATATACAGTAGGAAGAATCTCCTTGCAGAGTGAATACCAGTGTAGGGCGTTAATCAATTAAATTTTCATTCAGTTCATTAATTAACTAAAAAAGTAATTGCAATTAATTTATTTGGTTTAAACTATATTAATTGCAGCTCGCAATTAAAACAATTGCAATTAACTTTTTTCATTGTTCTAAGAAACAATTAAAACTAACAATTAATCTATTTAACTTTACAGATATCAAATACGACGTGTGTGTTTGGGTTTTGTTTTCTTACGCACCGCCCTATACAATAATCAATTTTAATTGTTAGTTTTTAATCAAATACACCAAAAAGATTGAAAATTGATTGGTTTCGAATTGTGAAAAGTCACGATTAACAATTGATTAATTGTTCATTGCGACTACAGCAATTAACAATTAATTAATTCTTAATCGAGAGTTTTCACAATTACAATTAATTAATTGATAATTGTTATAGTCGTGATTAACAATTAATTAATCGTTAATCTTTAGTTAGCTTAGCAATTAAATTTTGCTCAACACTGGTAAATACCTACGAGTGGGTGCTATTTAAGTTGAAACGCGTCAGCCGGGGAAAGCTGGAGAAGGAAGCGCCCTCGCCTACATCCCTACAGATATCCCGTATAACTTTCGTATTAAGGCGTTTTTTCTTCTTCTTCTTCTTCCTTATTCCCAAGCTCTTTCACTCGACAGCCACCTTCCCTTGCTTTTCAAGCTGTAACGTCCATGGATCCGACGGACGGAGGGCGCAACCTTTACGATTTAGGGATGAAACGCCGTGCAAATCGCGCCCTTTGGGCTCCAAACTGGTGATAGGGATGTAGAAGTATAGCTGCCGGTGTACGGATCCTAGGTACCATTGACGCGCGGAGGCTTCCGGGCAAATTTCTATTAACCGAAGAGAGGCAATCGACGCCAGGAAGACGCATCGGGCGGGATATTACCCGCAGTTATTTCGGAGCTGCCTCGTTGACGAGCCGCCCCGATTTTTCCCACGACAGTTGGAGATGAGAAAAGTGAGCGTGCCATTTACGAAATCGACTCGATCCATTGATATATAGCAATGGGACTGGGTGGAGCATGCAATTCAATTTTCGATCACGCGGCGTCTTGACGTCTTATCGAATCGTTGCTCTTCGATAGAAAAATCGATTCGTTAATCCTCGTGCTGGAATTACGTGAAAAAAAGTTTTTCTCATACGGAGACACGGTGAAGTATGGGGACGGCTGAGCGTTGAACTTTTGATCGACTTTATTCTACGATTGCAACTGCACATTAAAGAATTGTCTGCGAGGAGACACTCGTATGCTGTGAAGGATTATCCTAACTATTCTTTTGACAAAATTTCATTTTCTTTTTCTCTGTTGCAACAAATTTTGGTCGTTTTTTTTTAATGACACGTTGAGGTGCAAAAAAGCTTTGTGTATTTTCTACGAAATCGTAATAACAAATATTAGGTGAAGTAAAAAGTTCTGAGCGTGTTTTCGCTTTATTTCGACGATGAAATTAACATAGTTAGGATTATCCGATTTTAATCAAATATGTGCCGTTTTGTTCGATAACTTTTGTCCATTTTGAAGGCAATTTCATAATTCCGCGATTGAAGAAGCCCTCGTCCCTATTGGTAAAAAACTTGACCAGCTCATTTTCACAAGCCTCGCTTGAGGCCAGTTTTGTACCGTCAAGAAAATGTTGCAAATGCTTGAAAAGGTGATAATCACTTGGTGCCAGGTCTGGATTATACGGCGGGTGCGATAGAACCTCCCATCCGCGCTCTCGGAGCTTCTGGCGCGTCGTTGAAGATGTGTGCGGCCTGGCGTTGTCTTGATGGAACACAACATCCTTCCTATTGGCCAATTCTGGCCGCTTCTGGTCGATCGCCTGCTTCAATCTGGTCAGTTGTTGACAGTAGAGGTCCGAATGGAGTGTTTGGCCCGATGGGAGCCGCTCATAGTGGATGATTCCCTTCCAATCCCACCAAACACACAGCAAAACCTTCTTGGCCGTTAATCAGGGCTTGGCGATCGTTTGGGCCGGCTCACCGCGATTGGACCACGATCTTTTTCAGCTGTTGTTCTTGCATGTGACCCATTTTTCATCGCCAGTCATCATCCACTTCAAAAATGGGTCGATTTCGTTACGTTTCAGGAAAGAATCGCAGGCATAAATTCGGTCCAAAAGGTTCTTTGCGTCAATTCGGGCACCCATACATCGAACTTCTTGAGACCAGCCTAATGCAAATGGTTCCAAACTGTTTTCTAGCTAATCTTCAGTTCCTGGGCAATGGAATAAGTGCTCACATTCCGGTCCGACTCGGCGATTTCCATGATTTTATCGACATTTTCGACGATTGGCCTACTAGAGCGTGCCTCATCTTCGACGTCCATATTACCAGAACGGAATCGTTGGAACCGCCGCTTTGCTGTTGCATTCGATACTGTATTGGGTCCATAAACAGCACAATTTTTTTTGCCCGCCTGCTCCGCCTTTTCACCTTGGTCGTAGCGCTACTGAAGAATGCATCGAATTTTCGCTTTTTTACCTCTATTTTTGAACGCTGTAACACACAACTGGCTTCACCAAACACAAAACTGTCAAAGAACTTTTTTTGAAGCGTAATGTCACCTTTAAATCGCCGTATAGTATGACCCGATGCGATGTATACATCGTGAGATATAGCTCACTAAAGACATCTAGCGGAAAACGCTCAGAACGTTTTACTTCACCCAATAGAATACTCATATGTATAAGAATATTATAATTTTTGTCTAAATATTGCATTCCATTATTAAAATGATTTATTTTATATATATTTATTTATTCAAATCAAGATCTATTTAATATCTTTTAATAACGAAATTTTGTTTTCCTAATAAAGCAGTGATTTGGTTGGACAGACGGAAAAATCGTACATGATTCAGTCTCTCAAAAATCTCATGGCTTTGTTTTCATTGAAAGACTGTTGTAACATTCTGCAGTTGAGGAAAATAGTTAGTCTCTCTATACATAAATAGTCGCGCCTATTAATAAAAGGCACAACGATATCTTTCTTTTCCAAATAACAACCTTGTTAGTGAAACAAAAAGAAAAATAATTTAACTTTTTTCCACCGCACTCTTATGCCATGAGCCTAGATTCCTTGCTCGTATTCGTGCGATATATCGTGTTTTATCTTTATTTATTTAATTTAAATATATTGAATATTAAAAAAGAATAGTTTGAACAAATAAAAAAATATATTTGAAACAAATAGGGTCGTATTAGGTCGCGAGATAAGGTAAAAACCTATTTGATTCAAATAGATCCTATCTGAATAAAAAATTTTTTTTTTGGCAGTGTACCCAACGACTGTCTTTCGCTAAAAAATAAGCTTCTTCGTATAAGCACCCACTCAATATCAATAACAGTGAGGAAATAAAGGCAGAACTTCAACATCATCAAGAATTACCTAAATATTCTCGTTCTTCGTCGATCCGGACTTTTCGTTTCCAAACGCGCTACATCCTCATTTATAACGAGTGCCCATGAGAAGTGTCGATCACTGTACAACTCGCGTAACGTCGTTAACACATTTTGGATTTATCTTTCTTTTTTTTTATCTCTGTCAAAAGGAAAAAGAAAATCAAATGTTTGAAATTGACACATACATATGGGCACACGTACCATGTAGGCATTTATTCGGCTCTGATATAGGCGAGAGAGAGAGAGAGAGAGAGAGAGAGAGAGAGAGAGAGAGAGAGAGAGAGAGAGAGAGAGAGAGAGAGAGAGAGAGAGCAAGAGAGCAGATCCATCGTTGCTTGGAAAATCGTCCATTTTGCGGTTGCCCTATTCGTTTTTTTTTTCGCCCTCCCCCATTTTTTTTCACGTGTACATATTCGCGTTATATACATGGGGGCCGTGCGAGTTCTCTCGTTTCGCGACAATTTTTACATTTTCACTGAAATTGGATTGGTCGAAACTAACGAACGGACGTCCGCATAATTGATTGGGACACGGGTAACCGGGGCAGAAAGAGGGTTTCGGGTGCATCAGAAACTTCACTATATGTGAGGTAGTAAAGCGTTTTCGCGAGAGGGGCGCGGTTTGCATGCACCGCATACACCACGTTTGTGCAACGTGGATTCGCTATGTGTGTACTCGCTCTCGTTCAGCCAGTGAAAGACTGCGCGAAAGCGCCAAAAAATGGCAATGCAAGTAAAGAGAGTGAGCGAGACCAAGAGAGAGAGAGAGAGAGAGAGAAGAGTATGTGCGCGTGGCTGAAACCGGTCGATGAAACTGCCAAATTACATTGCGGTTATACAAATATACGAGAAAACAAGAAATTCGGGTCAAAGCAGAGCCGGAAACACCGCCCTGGACCTATATACACGTATACTCGAATGACAATTATTTCATTCGTCCATCTCCCTTTCTCTCTCTCTCTCTCTCTCTCTCTCTCTCTCTCTCTCTCTCCCTCACTCTCTCTCTCTCCGTCTCACTTTTACATTAGATTGCAGCTCACTGGCGCAGTTCAGGTTCAATAAACTTTCGTTCATTTATATTGCGTCCAAATAGACCCGCATAATGAGATTTCGGTGGGGATTGGAACGCATTCAAACAGAGAGAAAATAATGTGCCGAAAACTTGTCCCGCACTACATTTTTTTTGTTTGTTTCCAATTATTATCTCTTTTTATCGCTCTTCCTCTCTGTATCCATATAAATATTGTTCATGTAAGCGTTAAAACTGCTCATGTATTTCACTTAACGTCACTCTTTGTTTTGCACTATGGCTGATGGAATGGATGAAAGTGAATGCGAGTTGAAAAATCCAAATGTATCCTGGCAATGTTATAAAATTGTAGTGTTTTCGCATTCGTTTGGCTGACGTTGAAATTAAGCTGCTCGTGCAGAAATTTGGTTGCCGAGTCTCCAGATCCTACCACATCTCTATAGGGATTTAATAGGAACGCCGCACGTAGGGAATTCACATTGGAATCCAAGTGAATTTCGCGCTGTTTCCCGATTGACGTCGTTAGAGCATTTTTTAATTGAAATTCTCAACCGGAATTTGTTGGAATTCCGAAAAAAAAATCCTTTTTTAATGCCCTGCACAAATTTGTTGGAGAGTCCCAAGATGCACCCACATCTTCATAGGGATTTTGTTAGGGACGCCGCATATAGGGAGTCTTCATTGGGATGGATTCTGAATTGTTCCCCGATGAACGAAGTTTGAGAATTCTCACCACGTTCGGATCGAAAATATGGGAAAAGTGACGAGAAAAACCTCGGCGTGTTGAAAACATAACCTCCACGCTTCGCGAGCATATACGTGTCTGGTGATATTATGCCAAAGTTCAGTAAAATAAATAACAAACTATAATTATAGCGGTTTTTCAGCGATGCTATTCAAATCGATTTTTAAGATATACTTTTTTAAAGCAATTTGTCCTTTTTTAAGATCCACTCGTTTTGTATATCTATTTTATTTAGAAATTTCAACGTACAGAATACGATAGGATCCATCAACAATCGTATCGGAATGTGCCCGATGGTGTGCTCAATCCTTTAGAATTCAAATTCGATACGTACATTGAATATCAATGGGAAATTAAAATCCAATGTACGTGACGTTGTAGTATAGGGATCCAATGCGATAACCCATTGGATCCCTATCAGAAAGAGGGGACAACTATAGGAATCCAATTGGATACCTATGACGAATTTGATACTTATTTCGGCACGGGGGGTAAGGTTGGAATAAGATGCTGGGACGGTATCTATCAGTTTTAGAAAATGTTGTATGTCTGTCTGTCTGCTTGAACGAAGTTGGGGTGAAGTTCGCTGAAGCTTTTTTTCTGAACCTCTGCTACGTGCAAAGAAACGCTTCCGGAATTCTACTGCACTTTGTTTCATCTGGATCGTCAAGTAGAACCTGATCAACTTGAATTGGGTAGTAATTGTACTATATAATTCAATTTTTCATATTTTTTCTGGTGATGGGATTATGAGTATATATTGAGCTGTATAAAAAAGAGTTTTTTTTTAAATTATAAAAAACCTTTTTTTATATATCGAAAATGCGTTTTTTTTATGGGGTTGAAGTTTCGAGCGTTGGTATCCGGATGTCATTTGTATTATTATCAAAAAGCATATTTTGTAAATTTAGGTTGTAGATTTGCTAAACAAGGATCCTAAAAAATGGAGGCGTAATATTCATAGCTGAAAGCTGCCAAAGGAAACTTGAGAAATTCGGCAAAGTAAGTATTTCGTTGCATTCCAACGATCCAAACGTCAACGGCATTTTTTTTTCTGAATATATAGAAAACGTGTTTTTCATAATAATCTCACTACATATACAATTTCTTGTGGGATACGACCCTAAAGTTCACCTCCGACATACACATAAGCCAAATTTTCAACATACACGCGAGCGAGACCGCAGAAAAAAGCTGGCAGATAATAAAAAATTAAAAAAAAACAATAAAGGTGGTTATAAATTTTTTGAAGTCTAAATATATAAAAAAAAGAAAAACACGAGCACCGTCGATTCAAGCAGAAAGATTTTTCTTCCCTGTGACTGGACCCGGAATAAATATTTCTCTGATCAGCTGTCCATCCCTCGCTCTCTTTATTATTCCCATCGTCGGTCAGTTCAGGATCACAAAGAAATCCTCCCGGTTTTTGTCAGATTTATGAGGTGTGTAGCCCTCCTCTCTCTCTCTCTCTCTCTCTCTCTCTGCGTTCCTTTGACGGATTCATCTAAAGGGAGGCGAGAAAGAGAGAGAGAGAGAGAGAGAGAGAAAATGGCCGATACAGGCCCTGATTCCGTGTTTCACGGGTTATACAAGAAAATCCCTAGGGCTGTGCAGGTTACGTACACCCTCGAGGATTCAAGATAGAAAAAAAAAACATGTCATAAACTTCGGCTGCCACGTGGACAGAGGGTAAGATTCGCGTTGGATGCGCGCCTGTATCTCTAAAATTTCCGCGTCGGGTTCGACGCACACGAAAGCGTTGGAAGGCTGCTTCTTTCTCCGTCGTTTTCCTCCCCCGGCCCTATCCCACCCTGTGCCCCATTGGCCGTGAACTTTTCGTAAAATCTGCGGACGGGAAAATTGAAACGAGTGTCTTTGAGGTGGCGATCGAAACTCGTCGAGGCAACCCGAGTTCCGGCTTCGCCGATATCGATTCGACACCCACACGAGCGGCGAGAGACACAACTTTACTGCAATTACCTTTTCGCTCCCTTCGACCTCCAACGATTCCCAGGGGAAGTGAGGGGTTCTTCTTCTTTCTCCGGCTTTATCAGAGCCCAACGAAGGATGTGCAGAACGAGGCAGTCTTCCTTTATCGCTAGGCTCGGTAATAATTTCGCGGATGGTTTAATCTTGATCGAGCGAGGAGAGTCAGACGACTTTGGGAAAATAATCCTTCCTTCTAGATATATATATATATATATATATATATATATTAGCTTCTTCGTTTCTGTAGCAATTTCCAATGGATTTCTTCCCCTTGCGAGCATTTTTTTTCTGAACAATATCGGCAAGTTTTGTATATAGAGGATGATTCACGACTATCAGGGTTCCCTTTGTGAGCCTACAGGGTGTGCCATTGCGAGCAAAACGCCTTTTTTTTAAAGGTATTACTGGATGGACCGTCGGGAAAAAAGTTAGTCCAAAATGGGTGAATCGTGGATTTACAATTAGCTAATTTAATAATAAATTAACACTTGGAAATGGTAATTTTCCACTTTTAATAATAATTGAAGTCAAATTCGACGATGTTCGCGTGTGCTTCACTGTACATCTGTTTCAACTATCCAACAAAAAAATTTCTCACTTTTTACATTTAATTAATACGTTTGGATCATCTTATTATTGTCAATATTTACCCAAAAAATCAATATATATTGAGTTTTGTGATGATTGCTAATAATTCATCGTTAAAAAAGGCAATACTTCTCATTAATTTAATTCGTTTCTCGACAATTATTCAGTCGATTTATTTGAAACTTAGCGTAATCAATCGCTTGATCCTAAATCTTGGTGATATAATATTTTCAGAATTTACGGCGATTTACTTGCATTCGTTTTGCAATCATTAACGTCTGCGGAAGCTTTTTTCTCATAAGGGACCGTGTTAAATTCATATGTGTATAACTACGAAATTATTTAGTGAAAAATTCTAAAATAATTTTTGTATTATTATTCTATGAAGAAGTATTATTCCTCAAATTTCCAAGAACTTTGGCAACTTTTTAATATCCATATAGTGATACCTTAAAGATTTCAAACACGAGAATGGTTTTCAAACTGTAAACGCGTTTTTCTTGAAAACATGCTTTCACAATCGAGCTGTCAACCGATCGACTTTAAATTCCAACTGTAGCTTCTCAGATAGGTTTTCTAGCGAAGTACCCGTGATTTTTCCGATCGATTAACAATTACGGTTTATATAAACAAATAAAGGCCGTTTTTTCAGTCGAAAATGCGATTTTTTTTTTCAAAATGGTACCAAGTTTGCAGAAATCTATATTTTGTAATAATCTTGTGAACTTCCATGTCCATCTCCAACGAGTCCGCCCGTAGAGGCTCAAAAAAAAACGCCGTTCTCTTTCTACCTGCCACTGGGCCACCATTTGGTATATTTTTCGAAAAATAAAAAAAATTATTCGAGTACCTATAGATATGTAAAATAAACCCTCCAAACCTCATGTTTATTGCTTTATTAGTATTAAAAAAAAATAATCCCAAAAAAATACTAAAGTAACTTTTCCATATCATTCTAAGGATGTTCATACATAATTTAAGCCAATAAAATCAAGAAAACAATTTCTTTTTCAAAGGTATATAAGGCCTTAATGCATTATATCACTCATCCTTCATCCCCCCAAACAAATCACATTTTGCAAGTATTCTCAATGTACAGACACGCAAAGTTTACAGTTCCATTATATGCATAGATGAAGAAAAAAAAAAAATCTTTGAAAAAGAAAAAAGACTGAACGCGAATATCTCTCGGCCAATTTTTGTCGCACGGAATTAAGAAAAAAAAAAGCCTTTTGCTCACAATGACACACCCTGTGTGCTCACCAAAGGAACCCTCATAGTTCTGAATCGCCCTGTATATAAATATATTCCATTTGTGTGTGTGTGCGTGTGTGTGTGTGTCTGCACGAGGATTCGAATTTTTGCGCGAGCCCCAATTTCTCGAAAGTGGCTGTGTTTGCTCTTTGCTCCCTAACGCATATGCTTATTTGTGTTATGCGCATTAGGTGGAAGATATAAATCTCGTTTGGGTCGTTTATAAATATGAGGGAAGAATGCTTTTTTCGTATTATAAAGAATTCTCTCTCCTCTCTCTCTCTCTCTCTCTCTCTCTCTCTCTCTCTCTCTCTCTCTCTCTCTCTCTCTCTCTCTCCCTCTCTCTCTCTCTCTCTCCCTCTCTCCTCCCTATTCTCATCGTTACTTGGGTGGGAAGAGGGCGAGAGAACTTCGCTGCGCACGGACAAAAGGGACGAGGGTGTCCCGTGGTCCCCAAAGGTCTCGTCTTCCCGTGCCGCGTGCGAAGTAGAAAACGATTTTTCAAAGTCGAATCAGGAAACAAGGGATACATGCGGAAAGGAAGGGAAAGTATCCCTCTGGTGTGACGTCAACGCGGTTCCTATCTCCCTCTCGCCTAATCTTCCATCTTTTCCGCAATTATTTTTACGGCTCTCGCTCGGTCCGTTCTCTTGAGGAGCAGAACCGAGAAAAAAAAGCACACGGTCGCGTCTAGGCGATTGCCGAATTTCTTGCCTCTCAGGCTTAAAACACAATCCAAGGACTCGAAAAACAACTGGAATTTGTAATTGGTGTTTTTTTCATTTATTTTTACAGCTTTTAAAAGTAATTTTTGTATTGTAAGAAGGGGGAGGGGGTGAGGGTAAAGAAATGTAAAAAATCACATTTGGGAGTTAGGCCACCCTAGAGCAAGAAAACATAAGCATAGTTTGGGATTTTTTTTTGTTTGGCGGAGCAATAAAACAAATTCAAATTCCGTGCACATGTCTTTATTTATATTAATAACGAGCTTGTACCTGAGGCTTCGCCTGCGTGGAATTTACCCCGTAGAAACTTCGATACCAATTGCACCCCTAATTAAGGGTTGTTTTGAAAAACCCTAAAACATGCGTTTTGTTATTTGTTTTGAAGAATATTTATACCAGTTTCAAATTGATGCACGCTATCGGCCCATAATATATCGATATATATATAAAAAATAATATATCTAGAGGCAAAAAAGGGCATATTTTGTGATTTTTTTTCATCGAAACTATAAAATAAATCGGAATTACAAAATAGGGGTTTTATTATACACGTAATTGACTATACAAAATTATTTTTTCACAGCGATACATGTCAATATGGCGACTGTGCAACATTTTTCCGATGTGGCCTTTATTTCTGGAAGGTCAACGGCCGGACCAACAGCTCCTATAATTTTTGGGTTACGATGAGACACTAAAGTTTTTTCGATTTTATATAACAATAGCTATAGCAGTACGTAGGATTCTTTTGATATATTGTTTTTTGTCAAAATGGCGCATTTTTAAAACAAAAAGTATAAAATGCCATGAGAAAATCGTCAGAAGATTGTTTATAAAAAAGGAACTATGCAATATAGTTCAAAAATCCTACGTAGTGCCTCAGAAAATGTAATTCTAAATATACAGTTAAAATTTCAAGTGAATCGCTTGAAATTTGTTTGAGTTATGAGTCCAGTCGACTTGAAAAATGTAGTTTTGAGATAAACACGTTTAAAGTGAGTAGAAAGTCACGACATGAATCAAGAGGCCCTAGAATTCGAAAATCACGTACGTAGAGATTTTTCACACCCAAATTATGAGCTTTTAGAATATAATTTTATAGGTACTAAGGTACATTTTTAACAACAAAAAAATCGATTTTTGGAAAATCCTAGAGTATCAAATTAAGGCCTTAAGCACCTTTTTAGCCAAAAAATGTTTATTCCAATTTTCCAAAATCGTAGAGTAGCTTAATTCCCTAATAACAATGGGCCCGAAGAGCTGGCCCATTCGCGAATCGATACGAGTGTAGTATGGCGAAACTGGAAATCATCCCCCGCGTACGATCACCCCAACTTGGGCGCCCATGTACACCCTAGATATTGCTTTTCCAGCCAACTTCGCGGACGATTCAACGAGAAAAGATCCGACAACGGATCGCTCCGCATCAAGCCCGAACGAGACAATAAGATGTGACTAATCGAAGAGAGCTCGTAACGAAACTCGTTCACGCTTGGCGCTTTTCTACTTTCGTGTCTCTACCCGAGAGAGACTTGGCTTATCGCTAATGGACTCATAAAAGCTTATGGCCTGGGCGATGCCTGCTCGATATGCCCCGAATATAAAGCTGTGGAACGTCAGACACGTACCCTCTTATATAAATCCAATAAAACTGTAACGGATGCATCCTCTGTAATTTTTT
Organism: Ophion ventricosus; assembly: GCA_963932345.1. Classification (NCBI taxonomy): domain Eukaryota; kingdom Metazoa; phylum Arthropoda; class Insecta; order Hymenoptera; family Ichneumonidae; genus Ophion; species Ophion ventricosus. Next base: position 28,414,573 of record OZ010715.1, on the reverse strand, counting down.
TTATTTTCACAAACTCTACAGATCGTTTGTATTAACGGGACTGCGTGAGCTTTCCGTGCAGAAATTTGTTGGGGGGTCCCCACATCCCTATAGGGATTTGATGGGGACACTGCACGAAGAGAGTCCACATTGGAATCCAAGTGGATGCCGTGGTTATTTACCGGTTCAAGTCGTTTGAGATTTTATAATTACGTATAGAAAAGTTCACAATTACGTATCGAAAAATCATCGGGTCATACGATGGAAAACGTTATAAACTAGGCGCTGTCCGAATTTGAAGTAAATCGGACAAATAGATTTTGGGATACGACTTAAATCGATTTTGGTGGGTGAGAATTTTACGCTCTGAGGTAGTCCGAATCCCTCTCGGTGTACATTAGGTAAGATTTTTCAAAATCCCTAAGAAAAATTAAAAAAAAAAGGTAATATAAAGGGGGAAGATTTGCCATTGATAGGACTTCAACGTGGGTGAAGCCAAGGGCACAGCTTAGCTGTATGGAAAAAAAATACATACACAAGGGGTGACTCGCCTTCGTTTTTTCCCCTTAGCCAATAACCACCGTAGTTTCCGCACTGCGACCCCTTGCAAAGAATGCCTTATATGAACGAGACCGGTGCCTCAAGAATCCGCAAGTTTTTTTTCCCCCACAGTTTTCGCAAGACCACCCTCCCTATACATATAGCTGTGCACATCCATGCGTTCCTTCGAAAAGCAATCACTGAGCTTGCAATTATAGAAACGAGGAAAGTGAACCCTGTCTCTCGTTGTTTCTCTCTCTCTCTCTCTCTCTCTCTCTCTCTCTCTCTCTCTCTCTCTCTCTCTCTCTCTGTCTCTCTCTGTCTCTGTCTCTGTCTCTGTCTCTGTCTCTGTCTATGTCTCTGTCTCTGTCTCTGTCTCTCTCTCTCTCTCTCTCTCTCTCCTCTCTCTCTCTCTCTCTCTCTCTCTCTCTCTCTCTCTCTCTCTCTCTCTCTCTCTCTCTTTCTCTCTCTCTCTCTCTCTCTCTCTCCCCCCCCCCCCCCCTTCTCGCCGTCTCTCCATCTCTTTGTCTCGAACGCTCGCTCGTAAATTTACGTCAGCAAATTGCTGCAAGAAACAACCCCCGTTTCGAGTGTGGTCGCGGGTTTATGTGTACCGCGGAATAAGCCTCCCTAGACCGAATAGCTCACGGCAAATGGCATTGTTTTGTGTATGTGTGTGGAAGTATGTATGTGTACGTTTATACATACGGTCCCGACGTGGAGCTATGACGAACTCGTATGACCCTTCTCCGAGCTCTTCATCCGGTTCTCTCTGAAGTACGCGCCCTCGAGCACCGGATATATATCGAGCCTTCTCAATAACCCATCAAGATGATACTTGCCGGCTTCCGGAGATTCTGCCAAGCCTCTTGACAGACTTGCTCCCTCCATCTCCCTCCCTCTCTCTCTCTCTCTCTCTCTCTCTCTCGCTCTCTCTCACTCTCTCTCTCTCTGATTGGTTTGCTTGATGCTGGTGTTTAATTTTGATTTTGGCATTGGTTTATCTAGCTATGATTCCTGTTTTAGGATGATAAAGTCCAATTTGCTGTTTTAGGATGATAAAGATTGCATCATTGGAATGCAATGGAAATTTATTTCTTTTGATACCTCAATTTATTTGTGCACCCTGTGTGCATAACACTTCTGTTCGTGATATAACAACGGGTCGAAGTTTCATCCTTGTAGGACGGTACACGTTGGTTACGCGAAGCGCTTCGCTCGAAGCCATCTGGTGAATTATTGCCGAAATACATACGGGCAATGTCTTCCTCACCAAAATCTTCATATTTCCTGACAAGGTGACGTCGATTTTAAAAACCATCACCTTCTCTACTTTTTTGTTTTATCAAATAATTTGGTTAGTCGTTATGTTCAAGTTAATACTTTTGTTGTCATACCATTATTTATGATGAGCATTTTTATTCTCGTACATTATTATCGAGGAATAAAAAAAGCTTACAATGGTGAATAGAATTACAACAAATGTATTAGGTTCATCCTGATCAATTATAAATATATTTGATGGGGTAAAAAGCTAGACAGTTCTTAAGCGTCACTTTTCAAGAAATGTCAATACTCTGACCGGCTATACATTACGTGAAAGTGTACTTGATCGCAATGTATTTCAGTCAGAACATTGCAATTTCCAAGCACAGAGTGTAAGCCATAAAAAACGATTTGTGATCTTTCCAGTCTGTTCATGAAAGGGGCCCGGTCAGGTTAAGCGGACGAGGCAAGCCTGATTAAGGCCCGATGCAAAGTAGGGAATGCCCGCTCACATTTCTGCATGGGGATTATTATTTCGTATTCTCTCTATTCACAATTCTTTATGATTTTATTTGACATTATTGTACGCGGTTGTATCATTTTTTATTGTTTTTATTTTGTACGTTTTATTGAATGCTTCATTATTTACGTTGCTACATTATTTACTTTTGTATCATTTCTTATTTCTGTGATTTCGTATTCTTTTGTTGCTTCAGTAGTTTATGATTTATAGTGTACTTTTACGTGCCCGAAAGTCTTTACTAGGACATTACAAACTGTATCCTTCTCTCTCTCTTTCTCTCTCTCTCTCTCTCTCTCTCTCTCTCTCTCTCTCTCTCTCTCTCTCTCTCTCTCCAGAATTCCAGATTCCAGTTTTCCAAATACGTCCACGAAATTGCGAGATCCCTGCTCTTAAACGAGACTATTCGTGTTACATGCTTCCCCGCTTTGTCAAAGGTTTCTCCTTCCCATGGGGAAAATTGGCCGGGCATCCCTAATACAATTCGGGGTCTTCAAGGAATTATTTATGGATTCCATAGTAGGGTTTTCCGTAAAAGAGCCGGGCCAGGCCCCAATTAGGGAATGGCAGGGTAGGTAGGTTGACTAAAACTATGGTCTAAGTACTAAGCCGAAGTAAGAGCCTTTAAGGGATGTAGTTGTAGATTCCCTAGTAGCGATTTTCCCAATACTACTAGACTTTGCTATTATAGGGACAAATCAGTATAAATTGCTTGACTAAAGAATTTGTGGCATAATAATTATCGAGATCGATTAAATATAATAATTGAACTATGCGTTTAGTAGACGAATTGTGATGCCTTGAACAACGCGGGATTAAACGTGCCAAAATATGCGACAGAATTCTAAGCCTCAAATGTATTGAAATAACACATTTCTCCTTCACAGTGCACGCACACGCACGTACGCAAATGGCTGCAATAATTTGTTACGAGTCACCGTTGAGGCAATTTTAAAGGCCCTGGTTATTTTGCCTACAATGGCCCTTACTAGCGAAGTGTGACCGGCCACTGATGGCCTATGTGAGGCTTCCAGACTATGGCCTTCATAAAGTTAGGGAAAATTAAGATGGGCCCGATCAAAGCCGGAACTAAATTTTCGCGCAGGTTGCATCGTCCACGCAACATCGCTGCGAGCTTTACACCGGCCATGTCCACGACCATATTTACAGGAATTTCGAGAAGTTGAGTGGTCGTCATGAGCCCTTCCGGGATAAGTGTACGTTCGTGACAAAAGATCTACACAGGGAAAGGGAGCGTGAGGGAAGTTAAATCGCATTTGTCGCTTACGGTTTCCAGCATCGTACAGCCATCAACCCGCGCAGGCATTCACACAAGTGCGGAGAAAAACGATACGTCGGAGAGACGGCTGAGAGCCACGGGGTATTACGTGCTCCAGATTCCTTGAGCGTGTGGACCATCCAGAGGACCGTACTACCTCGTGCTACTGCTTTTTACGACGGGCAAAAGATGGGGGGCGGAGGGGATAAAGGGTCTGCGAGGTTGCTGATGTGTGCAAGAGCACGCAAGACCGGGCGATATTAACGCGACGCGTCTCCGTCGTAACTGGGAATCATCAGTCGTTATGCAGACTCGCGCACTTTCGCTTTGCGTTCACGCCTCTGCTTCTATGTTCTTCCTCTTTTATCCACTTTCGCACGAGATATTCCGTGTGGAAATGCTGGTGTACTCTTTTTTTTTTGCAGCGCCACCGCGTGGTTAGAATTTCTCAGGATGGATTTCATTCTGATCTCAGAGGTCGGGAGCAACGTTTATGAATAGAGCGAATTGGTATATCTGCGGTCCCTGTTATGGAAAATATCCAATAACTAATGGTTCATCATTTTTTTAGTATCAAATCAAAATGAGTTTTATTTGAACAACTTTTTACAAAACACATCATTTTTTGGTATTTTGGGCGCATGATGTTTTGCAAAAGTTTCCGTTGCACTGTGGCCAAGTCTGAAGCAAAACCTGATAGCACACCGTTGCTCGAAAATTGATGTCACTCATTTTTAGAACGCACTAGAAAAAACTGTTTCACGAAAAAAATCGTTACGGACAACCAAATGACTGTAGCGAGTTCAAACTCTTACTGAAGGTGTATCACATGTCCACCTGCCGCGTCCCAAGTGTTGCCAGATCGGACGCTACGTTGCACAGCCTTATTACTTAATTGACACACTTCGTAGTAAATTCCTTTTGTATCTCCTGTATTTGCAATAAATAAGCATGTGCTTTCACATTATTTGTGAAAATAGCACAATCTCCTGCACCTTCTGACTATCATCTTTTTCGGGTGCATCAAACATCACTTGATGGATACTCAATTTCGATCTTCTGAGGAAGTTCATCGGACTTTCTCAAGTGAAAAACACCATCTATCTCTCGAGCCAGGATCCGTTAATTGCCCAATAGATGGGAGAATCGCTTGCAAAGTGACATCAATTATTTTGAAGATTAAATCCATATTCATTTTTTTAATAAATAAATGTCAAAATTGTTGAAAAAAGGACGAGAATTAATTTATCCACCTAATACAACGTTACTGGTGTATGAATTGTATCAGGATTATCGATTCCCAATTTTATTTGGAAAGGCTGACATTGACGGTCTCTCTTTGACATGGTAGACTACTATTAGAGGATACTTGACTGTACCAAAAGGACTTTGAAATAGGCAACCCGAAGTTGGCGTCCTCCCTTTATTACACACTTCTACTCAACAGCACCCATTTGTCCCACGCATAAAAAATCCTTCCTGCAGACACGAAATTACGATGACGTTGAAGCTTACATCGTTGGAATGCAACGATTTTTTTTCTTTTAATTTGCCAAGTTTTCTTTGGCAGAGTTTAGCTACGCAAATCCCGCGAACATTTTTTAGGATTCTTATACAGCGTTCTACAAAGAATTTGCAAAATATGATTTTGAATAATAATGAAAATAAGAAATTGAAAAGAAATTTTCGTTGCATTTCAACGATGCAAACTTCAACCCCATAAATTACGTTGATGTTTGCATTGTTGGAATGCAACGAAAGTTAATATATCCTCTATCGTTAACGTTTTTTTTTTTTTTTCAACGATTTAGGATACAAAAATCACTTGAACAGTTTTTCTTATCCTGATTATGGATCGACGATCTTATTCTATTACAAAAATTACAAATTGTACTAAAAACAGAGAAATAAAAACAAATTAAAAACTTCTTTCGTTGCATTACAACGACGCAAACTTCAACGCCATGAGATGAAGGTGCTGGACGGTGGAGACGCATTACTTCGTCTTTTCACGAAGAACAAGATTGTCCGTGATAAATTAAATTTCTTTGACACTTCGTCAATGAAAAGCCCACTTGGAGACCGTAACGAGTTGAACAAGTCCACCTCCATTGTGTCTTTCGGTCTTGCAAAGTTCACTCGATTGAAAAACGATAATTTCCTCTATCCCACTGGACTACCGGTGTACTAATGTTGTTTTTTTTTTTTTCAATGCCTGATTTTACACGAAACAGCCGATACGTCGGACTTTATTTGTCGGAATCCACGGGTATACATCCGTACGAACGTAAATACCATGGACCCGAAGCGGTTTGGATATGGAAGCGAAATGAAAAGGGGTTTGCGCGACGGCCGAGCAGCGAATAGTCAGGGGTGTACACCGTAACGTTTATGGGCGTCTGACTCTGACGTTATGGGTATCTCGGCCATCGCATATGCCATGCCAACCGGTCCGAGCCTCATCGCGTAATAAACCTGCGCGATGATATAAAACTTGCTCGGGGGAAGAAAAAAGCAAAAGATCGCGCTTGCGAATTCTGGATACGTCACTGTATTCGCGATTCGTGCCCGTCATATTTATATATATATATATATATATATATATATATATATATAGTATATATCATCGGGAAATAACAACGGGGACCTCGGCTGCTCCGTCATTCGACTTCGATATAATAAACTCGGTATGATCATATCCTTCGTCCTTTTGCTCTTTACCTAAGCCCGGAAGCTTTGCGGTTGCGACCTGCGAGAGCACGGGGACATTGACGACCGTAAAGGGGTACGCGTATAAAATTCTCTTTATTCGTAAAAAAAAGCAACCTGCACATTGCTTTATCAGCCATTGTATTTCGCGACCAGAGCTTGCGACCGTACGAGCAAGCTACTTTTTTTTAGACGAAAGACTTTCTGTCTGTGATTAAGTCGGAATTTGAAGCGCTAGTAGGTCAGTACTATGAGCACGATTGCCAATTTCGGCTTTTTTCAGTATGAAGGAAGCCTTTTGTAAAGAAATACAGGGTGTCTCAAAATGAAATGACATTTTCATTTATTAATGAAACGTATTATTTATTTGAAAAGTGAGAATATTTTTATTTCAATACAAGGTACAAACATGGAGGTTATCCCTGTTTGCAAACGTTCACCCTTTTGTCGAAATTTTACAAACACATTTTGGCATAATTGCGGAATGGCTCCATTAATGGTGCGTCCAATTGCTTCCTTGAGCTTCAGAATGGTCTGTGGATCATTGGCATACACTTTTTCTTTCAGAAAACCGCAAAGAAAGAAGTCCAATGGCGTCGAACCGCACGATCTTTGGTGGCCAATTCACATCGCCGCGGTGCGAGATAACACGACCATGAAACTTCGTCTGCAATAACTGCATTGTTTCGCAGTGAATTTTCACAATTTCTATGCGTTGTTCGATCGTGTAATTCTCCATGACTAAACCTCGATACTTCCTGATGCCAATTGTCAAAGATTAGTACTCTATGTTCGCCACAAAAAAAAAATGACACGCAATTTAAAATGTCAGGTCATTTTGAAACACCCTTTACTTTCCGTGACAGACTTCTCGGTGTGTGAACATTCAGCCGACTATCTCGAAAAACCATAAAAGTTTTTGAGTATACGAAGAAATCCTTGCACAGGAAATGTGTACAGAAGCCATCCTTCTTCAGGATGGCTTCTGTACACATTTCCATTAAAAACACAAAAAAAAATTACAAAAACAAAGCTTCCTACCCTATGGGGAGGCAAAAACGAAGAGAAATTAAAAAAAAAAAAAGCTCTACCGATACACGTCAGGTTGGGTAATAATAACTCGCTGACCGACAAAATGTATACACATCTACTGAATAACTGTATCTCGTGTTCGAGTTCGGGAACACACAATTTTCAACATAACGAGATACCGTTGACCGCACAATAGCCCGCGGGATATATTCTAGCCATATTGGACCATCGAAATGTATCGTTTTGTTCAGTCTCTGCGGGCTGAAAATCGTGACTAGTCGACCATCGGGACACACACACTTTCTCTCTCTCTCTCTCTCTCTCTCTCTCTCTCTCTCTCTCTCTCTCTCTCTCTGCCTGTCTCTCCGTCCCCTGTCCTGCTTCTTCGTAATTACGTGGTTGTCAAAATTATTTTCCTCATTCATGGTACTCCCACGGATATAATGAAAGATCGAAGGCTCGTTTCGAAAAGAGATAGCGAACCAATCCCGTATCATATCGTGGCAAATTTTCCATAAAAATGGAAAGGAATATAGAATGAGAGATACGTCAATTGCTGATGAATTGATTCGAGCCTCTATGGCTCGCAAGCACTCGATTCATCCCATTGGCTTCGTACCACAAAATACGCGGACACTAGATGTTCAATGTTCATTAACTCTGTGTACGCCTGGGGCCCAAACAACTGGTCGATCTTCAATATTTTTTTTCGATGAAAGTATCGGGATTACGCGGTCGGGATTTTACACATTCTTTATACATAGTTTTTTGAAGTTTGAGTTTTTTCTATTGAAAAATACTGATAAACAAGAAAATATTGATAAACGAGAGAGAGAGAGAGAGAGAGAGAGAGAGAGAGAGAGAGAGAGAGAGAGAGAGAGAGAGAGAGAGAGAGACAGAGAGAGAGAGAGGAAAAGAAAGAAATGAGATTGAAATTGGCATCGTCGGAATGCAACAATTTTTTTAATTGCTCAATTTTATTTATGCAAATTTTAGCTATGTAAAAGTGTCAATCATTTTTTTAAAGCGTTGATGTGCGGATTTATAATCGAAAAATACAAAAAAATATTTGGATGTAAGTTGTGGGAAATGGGGTGTAAAAGTTTATGTGGAAAATTGGTATAAATATTCTTCGAAAAAGAAATAATAAAACGTATATATAGTTATAGATGGTGAATAGTAAACTTTATTCACCATCTTACCTGGAGCTTGAAGTACCCTCATACTATAAAATTTACCCTCTTCACATGTGGTAATAAATACTTTTTTTAGAACGCGCACTATGCTACTATTTTTTTTTCCAAAAGTAGCTTATCTAAGGAGTGTCACGTCCAAATTTTAGGTAAAAATATCTAAAATTCACGGAACTATGATTTTTTGAGTGAAAAAGTATCTTTTTTGCATTTTCACCTCTTTATGAATTTTTTTTAACATGTCGCCATTTTATTTCTCATAAATACATTTTTCGTGCATCATCTATAAAGTTCAAAGCATGTTCCGTAATTTTTGGAACCACTTCGGACGGATAGTTTGGTTACAATACCTTTTTGAAAACTGACTGGGTAAAATCGACCCAAGTGTGACCACCGCGATTGAATTTGTGTGATCACGAAGGGTTAAAAGACGTTAGTTCTATAAGAAAGGATTAGCTTCTCGCATGGTCAGCCCTATGTGGGCTGCCCAAGAGTATCGAGTGCCCAAAACTCGAATGTACTTGCCAAAGACCATAAATCATGCAATGTTGTCTACCGAATTATATTGCAAAGCCGCATAGTTCTGTAGACAATGATGACATTGTATGATACTGGGGTTAGCACTTCTATACTAATATTTCATTAATTACCAACCCTTGCCTCAGCCAATCAGTCTACCACCGTGCTTAAGAAATATGACACTCTACCTTCTTTCTTTATTTCTTACTTGTTTTCTCTCCTTGGTTATCTCCTCTCTGGATCAAATCCTGAAGTCCACGCGGACGAAGTCGCGGATAAAAGCTTGTACAACTATATTTTTCATTGACTTACCGCGTCTCCCTTCCCCTTCCGTTAACTGACTCAAGGCAGTTATTCGAGCTTGCAAAAAAAAAAAGACAGACGAATGGTTATCTTCGGCCTAACTTTTTTTCTAGGAATTTCGAGTTAAGCACTTGTTATATCGCAGGAAATGTATATATATATATATATAACCGAGTATATTACCGAGCTCAGCGTGACCGTATCTCTTACATGCGTGATAATGCATCACGGGCCCCGAGGGCTCGTGATGCATTATCACGTAGCTGTGTGTCCTCGTTGTCGCGTATATAAAGTGCACGTCTCTTTGAGAACCCGAGCTAGACTGCATGTATAACACATACGAGCGCGGGGATAACGTAATGCATATACACATTATCTTGCAATTTTTTTTTTCCCTCGTCGACTCGATTCTGCCGCACGGGTAACCGCCCGCAGAAAATACAGACAACGACGACGAGTCAACCGCCCGTGTCTTTTTCCCACGTCTATATATGTATAGAACTGCGTGCATTTATATATATATATATATACAGGTTGGCCTGGAATGTGACGTCCAAAAGGAAAAATCTAGATGCCTCGTATCAATACCTATCCGACTCATCCCCATGAATGTTCCACGGTCCTTTTCAGTTTTCGAGAAAAAAACATTCTTGTATTTTTCTCTTTTGTTAGGTACATTAAAGTTTAGATGACAAAAAAATGTTTATACTAGACTAAATATGACTCTCGATTGCTTTGAAACATTTCTAAGAGCAAAGTACATACACAAAAGATAGAAAAACATCTATGTTACAGAAATAGTGAAAAACAAATTTAAAAAAAAGCTTTTTTTCTCGAAAACTATTGGATCTATGCATAATTTCGTAGCGAGTTCCGACAGATGTCCTTCGCAGATGTTTCTCCACTCGCGCGTTCGTCAACCATATGAAATGTCGTATATGCAGTAAAAGCTGAAACTCGTGCTGACATAAAAAAAAAAAATATCTTTCGAGATCCGTGGCGTATGGGAAGTTTAATTATATTTTGAACATGGAAGGAAAAAAAGCGTGTATTTTCGATGCATTTCGCTTTTTTACTTGCAAAAAGTAAAAAATGCGTCGCAAACTGATAAAAAAAAAATATGCGCCATGTAAGGAAAGAATGCCGCAAGCGAAAGTGTGTGTTGAAAGTAGTTTGCGAAATTCCATTGTGGAGATTTTGATCTCCGAGATGCTCTTCGCTCTGGTCGGCCAGTCACTACTGATGTCGACAAATCGAATGCTTTAATCGACTCCGATCGGCATTTGACGACTACAGAGATCGGACATAACCTCAACATTGTCCAATCAACTGTTACGAGACATTTACGAAAGCTTGGGATGTTAAAGAAGTTTGATGTTTGGGTGCCGCAAGAACTGAGCGAAAAAAATTTCATGGACCAAATTTCAGCTTGCGATTTGCTGCTCAGACTCCATCAAAATGAACCACTTTTAAAGAGAACAATTAGTGGCGAAGAAAAGTGGATTGTCTGCAACAATGTCAGTCGAAAAACATCATGATCGTTGCTCGGGGAGGCTGCTCAAATGGTAGCAAAAGCTGGATTACACCCGAAGAAGGTCATGCTCTGTATCTGGTAGGATTGGAAAGGAGTCGTCTATTACGAGCTGCTGCCACCCAACAAAACTATTGATTCGACCAAGTACTGCTCACAACTGGATAAATTAGAGCGAGCATTCGACCAGAAACGGCCTGAATCAGCGAACAGAAAGAGCGTAGTGTTCCACCAGGACAACGCTAGACCACACGTTTCTCTGAAGAGCCGGCAAAAGTTATTGCGTCTTGGGTGTAATGTTTTTGTGCGCCCACCGTATAGTCCGGACCTTGCACCTTCAGACTATCCGGGCTCTACAGAACAGTTTGAACAATGAAACCTTCAGTTCCCTGGACGTCCTCAAAAACCACTTGGATGACTTCTTTGCCCAAAGATCTCGGGACTTCTATGAAACAAGTCTAATAAAGCTCGTGATAGAATGGCAGAACGTTATTTAACAGAATGGAACATTATTTATTTGATTAAAATCGCTTTTTTGATAAATTCTTTGCCCTGGAAATTTATTCGATTTTCGCTAGGGAATTATACATAGACCCGATAAAAGAAATCGTTAAACATACATGGGGTGATTCCAATAAATATTGATATGAGGCGTCTTTCCTTTTAGACATCACTTTTTAGGCCAACCTGTATATATATATATATATATATATATATATATATATATGTATATATGGTACAAAGAACCAACTCCTTTCTACGTATGAGACTTAACGTGCAGTCAGGTACCAACGGACTTTTAAATTGGCCACATTTTCCAATCGATGACGCTTAGCTGCACTCTCGCTCTCTCTCGTTCACCCTCCGTCTTTGTGCTTCCGCGCTGCAAGGGATGAACGAACGTGTATATATATATATATATATATATATATATATATATATAGGTCTGCAGTTTGCGTCACTCTTATATGACACCTTTGGCCCTTTTTTTCTTTCTTTTTCTCCATTTCGTTGGATTTCCTCGACGTGAACTATACGTGACGCCAGGTAGACGGACACGAGAACTCTACGTTCGCGTAACTCTTCTTACTCGAATTACGGTTATTACGATGGAAAAAAAAGGTGTCTGAATCGTGAAAAACATCGGGGTTTGCACGTGGAATGGCTTGAATTGCACGGCGTTCTTCCGCTTAGGGGTTCATGGATGTAGGGAAGGTGGGGCAAAATGAGGCTCGAGACAGAACATGAAGTGAGCTTGTGTGCGTGACAAGCAGAAGTACACGAGTTGACAGTGGTGCCATTCGTTCGTTGTTGTCACCTCACTTGAGTCAGAGTAAGAGGACCGTGTGTTGGTGCGTGTTTTAGCGTTGTGACTACCAAAAACGGTTTTTCAGTGGATTTTTTAAATTAACTTTCTTGTTCAATAGACGTGTGTCGAGTTAAGTAGACGAGCTACATGAACTTTTATAGCATAGGTTAGTTGGTTATCAACGTATTCAACTTCTAATGTTTTTTTGGACTATTTCGATTGTGGTTAGAATAGCCGAGCAACATACAAAACATTGTCGCTCGAGGTAAAATAAACTGGGCATTACGGGATGGTATGTCATTTTAATCTTTCTTTACGTAGACATGTTAATTTATTATTTTATCATTTACTGCGTACCCGTGCAGAAATATTGTCATGAATGCAGTCCGATTCGAACTAGGATCCTGATTTCTCAATCGGGATCCAGACGGCTATCGGATCGGAACCGGGAGTGAAACGTAACGCTCGCAAATCGAATTCCAGCCAGGATCGTAATCCGGAACTATTGAGGACTCCAGTGAGAATCCAAACGGGTAATTAAACAGATAGCTGTCATCGAGCGCATTGGTATTTCTCTTAATAGGTGCCTTCTTCTTTCATCAGATTAATTCCAAGTGCTTTTTCTGCGTACGCAGTGATAATGGTTCGTAACTACGAGAGAAAAACTGATCGGCAGATCGGGACGAAGAAGACACGAGAAGAGCGATGTCGGCTGTGCTTGCCAATTGAATGATTCTTCTCAGCGCTTCAGTTACTTATTGTGCGCCAAACTTCATTTTGTCCCTTAACTTTTCCGGTTTTGTCCCAAACACGGGTTTACACGGGAAATATGCCACTTTTCCCTAAGGTCCTATTAGCTAAGAACATTTTGTTGATTAAACTCAAAGATACAAATATAATAACTAAAAATATAACTATTGTTTCTAATTTTTTAAAAATGTTTATCAATTCAGCCGTTGATTTCATACATATAAACATTTTGGTCTTAAGTATTCCATTTTACCCCACCATTCTCTACTTACCTATGGGCCCTCCGCACTTATGCGTGAATCTGTATAGAAAAGCCCCGGTGGCTTTCGCTCAAACCTGTGATTAATTGATCAAATCACTGCGTTACTCCTCGTAGGTTCTCTATTCTCCTGGGGAATTTGGCAAGCCTATCGCTCTTTCTCTCTCTCTCTCTCTCTCTCTCTCTCTCTCTCTCTCTCTCTCTCTCTCTCTCTCTCTCTCTCTCTCTCTCTTCTCCCCCCCCCCCCCTCTCTCTCTCTCTCTCTCTCTGGCAGTCTGTATTCTCTGTGTGCTTTCGGATGATCGATTCGGATTGCTTCCGTCCGCTCTCGCGTTCATGCTCGCCGATATATACCGCGCCTCGGCGCCGATTCCGTTGCTTTGCTCGAGCGCTCTGGGCAGCCACGTTACCGCGTCACCATTGCCTGAGAACGACAGCGAGCGTCGCATGTCGCGATTTATAATACTGCCCTGCCCATAACGGCCACGCACATGTATATGTATATATATATATATGTGTGGCTATGTGTGTGTGTATATGTATATATGCCCATACGAGAGGAGGGATAATGCCGGCCCAGTTTCATGAAAATTGACTAAATATCGACTGCAGTTACATGATTCAGCAGTGAAAATAACAATACATAACGATAATAACAGGGGGATACTTTATACGTCGGCTGTTAGTATTGAGCTGTCATGTTGACGAGTACTAACGTCGTTGGAGAAATAAAAATTATTTAACGATATTCGGGCAAAAAGTTACTCCAAAATAGGCGAATCGTGGATTTACAAGTGTAGATCATTTTATACATGTTTAGCTTTAAAAACAGCGAATTTAATTCCAAATTAACACTTAGAAATGTTAATTTTACACTTTTAATAATAATTAAAGTAAAATTCGACGATATTGGCGTGTACTTGACTGAGGTTTCGTCAGTGACTGTACATCTGTTTCAAGTGTGCAACAAAAAAATTTCTCATTTTTTAAATTGAATTAATATGTGCAGATCATCTTATTATTATAAATAATTACCCAAAAACCCAATATATATTGAGTTTTCCGAAGATTGCTATTAATTCATCGTTAAAAAATGCGATACTCCTCTTTATTTGTATTAATTTCTCGACAATTACTCAGTCGATTTATTTGAAACTTAGCATAATCAATCGCTTGATCCTAAGTCTTGATGATGTAATATTTTCAGAATTTACAGCGATTTAGTTCGATTCGTTTTGGAACCATTAACGTCTGCAGAAGCTGTTTTCCCATAAGCGACCATGTTAAATTCATATGTTTGTAACTACTAAATTATTTAGTGAAAAATTCTAAAATTCATGTATTATTATTCTATCAAGAACTGTCATTCCTCAAATTTTCAAGAATTTTGCCGATTTTTCAATATCCATCTAGTAATACCTTAAATTATTTTATTGGAAAAACACGAATAGAATAGAAACTTACTTCCTCAATGTATGTACGGTCAAAAACATTTATAACGATATTGAAGGCACTCTGCAATACCGACGTTATAGCCGATGTTGTTATAAGCGACACACGGACTGATTATAACGACTTTGAAGGGACCATGCAGTACCGTCATTGTAAGCAGTTTCGACTGTAAATAATAATATTATGATGATGATTATTATTATTGACCCTTTATACAAGTTTCGGCATTTATCCGCCACTTATGAAGATCCTACGGACTTACGTCAAATACGATTCTCTTACAAACCTCTTACAGATCGGTCTCACATTGGTCTTAACTCATTTTAAATCATTTTCGTCCCTGTTGTATTACAATATTGAATCAGTGGGTCGATAAATAAATGATTTCCTTCTTTTCTCTCAGCATTTGTGTGCTCACGAATAACGATAGGTATTATCTAAGAACTTAGAATCTTCAAGTTTTTTTTACGCTCGTTTATTGACTGTTTCACTCAAGGATATTGACAGAACGTTTATTTGTCGCTCAACTCCATTAACGTTCGAACTGTTCGCTCTCCCTCTTCATCTATCCTCCACTCTCCTACTCCTTGTTTCTTAGTTTTCTAACCTACGTATTGCACGCGCAGGAGAACTGTACAGGAATAATATTGCGAGAATGTAATCTGAGAGTGTCGTACCGCCGGAAGAGAGAGAGACAGAGAGAGAGTGAGGGGGGGGGGGGGGGGAGAAATGTCGGGACTGTAAAGCTAACCATGGCTGGCAGTCTTTCGAGAACAGGGCTTTTGGCTACTACCACCATGTATCTGCAACCGACATATGAATGTCTAAGTATATATGTACACATGTGTGTGCCTTTGGAGTCTAGTAACATCTCGAAATAGCCAACAGCTCGAGCGACAGTTACATGTAAACGTATATATTGCATAAAGTTGCCTTTGCTTATTGAACGGACGAAAACCGACCAGGATTTTTATGACTCGTCGTGGTCCTTCCTGAGAAGAGAAAGGGAGAGAGAGAGAGAGAGAGAGAGAGAGAGAGAGAGAGAGAGAGAGACATTTATTTCGTGGTCTAAGATCGAAATTCCCCAAGAGCACCGAGAGAAAGAGCGAGAGAGAGAGAGAGGTGGAGGGAGAGAAAAGGATAGAGGCAAAGGATTACTTCCGATCGTTCTGCTCTTTCTGCTAGACCTTTAAAATACATTCGTACATAAGTATATGTATAAAGACATATACACTACTTTATGTGAATAAAGAAATAGCTGCTGCTGCTTTTTGGAACGGGCTGTGCAAATATATATATATATATATATATATATATATATATATCCAAAAAACACGACTGGAGGAAACTGGCAAGAGTGAGAGAGAAAGAACGTGAGAGGGAGAGCAGGAAACCTTCGTAAATTTTTGTACCGACAACACTCTTCCTCTCTCCCGCCGTTTGCACTCCATTTTATCCCACACTTGTACATAAATTTCGACTTGGATTTACCGTTGAACAGACCCTCGTCTATCGTGCCAATACTAAACGCAAATACTTTTTCTCACTATATCTATTTATGTGTATATATATATATATATATCGTGGATATATCGTTGGTGCGATGGGCATTTTCAATTGGTACACACACATTCACAGATACGTGCGCGTGTACGAAAAATCATACGATGCGCGTATCATGAGACACCAAAGTTGTACAAATAAAAAGTACGAGTATCTTCCATAGTAAATATGGAGGCAAACATTGAATTACGGTTTCGCACGCAGCAACTCATCTCGATGATTGTCAAACGCATTTGGCGATACGTCGAACAATTACTAGTGAGCTCTGGACCAAAAGTGTGTATAGCCACACACACACAGACACACATATATATACATATATATTAATATATAGTGAATGGGGAAATAAAGTGTAACAATTGAAATTGCGAATAAAGCAACCGTTTTTACTACTTACGTGCCAGCGAACCCTCGTAGATTCAACAATCTTCTCCTTTATACTCGATACGTCGTTTCGTCGGGATGTTTGCTTTTTTTTATTACTAGTCGTTTTACCTCAGCGTGTCGTGCGCGTATCAAGAATTGATAGGCACATGAAGCACAACAGCAGGCCTGTGTAATATGTATGTATGTGTGAGTGTGAGTGTGTGTGTGTATGTGTGTATAAATGTGCGCAAATGTATGAGTATGCATTCGATAATGCAGGAGAACGCCCAGTCATTCCGTGAACGTCTCTCTCCCTCTCCCTCTCCCTCTCTCTCTCTCTCTCTCTCTCTCTCTCTCTCTCTCTCTCACTCACTCACTCACTCACTCACTCACTCACTCACTCTTTTGGTCTCTCTCCCTCACGCATCTTTTATTGTTTATTTTTGTTTTTACATCGAATCCTTATTTCTTTAATTTCTGTTTATTTTCGTTTTATGTAGAAGCCTTATTTTTAAATTTCTGTTTATTTTGGTGATATATCGAATCCTTATTTCTTTATTTTCTGTTTATTTTTGTTTTATACCGAATCTCTATATCTTTAATTTCTCTTTACTTTTGTTTTCATATCGAATCCCGTATTGCTTTAATTTCTTTCTCTTTAAGTTCTTATCGTTTTATATCGAATCCTTATTTTTTAAATTTCTCTTTATTTTTGTTGTATATCGAATATTACTTTAATTGCTGTTTATTTTCGTTTTACTCCGGATTTTTTTCATTCCTGTTTATTTTTGGTTTATATAAAATTTTGATTTTTTTTAAATTTCTGTTAATAACTTTTTTATATTTCACCTGTAACTTTATATTTGCCCGCGAGTTTTACTACGGCATAATAAATATTAACAATGAATCGATCTCTCTGTCTCTTTCTCTCTCTCTCTCTCTCTCTCTCTCTCTCTCTCTTTCTTTCTCTCTCTCTCTCTCTCTTCTTTACCCGTAATCCATCGCTCACGGGAAATACCGATCGGCTGCGATACGCCCGAGGAGAGCGAAAACGATAAATTCGTACGTAAATAAAAATCGTATAAATGTATAAGGGAGAAACATATGATGGCCTGCGCAATGCGTCACCCCCGCGATGTTCGGGACGGGTTAGGAGAGCGAACAGTGTGGCGCACAGTGGTCGCATTGACGAATAGTCGGACCAAAGTATGGGCATTTAATACACACACACACGGGCACGTGTCTATGTGCGCGTATATCAACGAATGGACACGCATAAATGGAACACTGGACACAGTGTGAACGAGCGAACAGTTTCGGGATTTGATACGGGGGGTCGTTCTTGACGCACCCACGCATCGCCTCCTCCTTCCCATACCCATCGATTTCCCATGGCTTCTGCACATACGTTCCAAGAGCTATAATGACGCATTTCATGGCATTGCCATGTACACGCTCTGTTATTGACCTCGGGAACACGACCACCACCAACACCACCCATCCCCCTTCCCACCAGGCTCGCTCCTGTTCACGATTTGATATATGTTCGTTTAATATGGGAAATTCTGTCGTGATCGAGCGCAAGCGCCAGGGTGTTTGCCGCCTTCCCATACACCAATGATGTCCCCCTTTATTGT
>OZ010715.1:28333574-28396166 GCA_963932345.1 Ophion ventricosus | reverse complement strand
ATTTGATTTCATCTGGTAGTATAAAAGAGACAGACGGAAAAATGGTACACGATTCAGTCTCTCAAAAATCTCATGGGCTTTATTTTTCATTAAAAGATTTTTATTCCACTCGCTACAATAATGGGAGTTTTACGCACGCTTCGCGTGCGTAAAACCCCCATTTTCACACGGGCGTACAATAAAATTTCGTATAATACTCGACGAAAAAACTTTTTCGAACCTCGTGTGGTTGCAACACTCGCTTTCGGCTCGTGTT
The DNA here is from genome assembly GCA_963932345.1 of Ophion ventricosus. Lineage (NCBI taxonomy): Eukaryota > Metazoa > Arthropoda > Insecta > Hymenoptera > Ichneumonidae > Ophion > Ophion ventricosus. The sequence goes on along the minus strand of OZ010715.1, from coordinate 28,395,910 downwards.
GCAAACTCACACTCGTTAAAACAAGTTTTTTCGTCCTTGTGTCATAATGTACTATTGTAACATTCGGCAGTTGAGGAAAAGGGTTAGTCTTTCTATACATAAATAGTCGCGCCTGTTAATAAAAGATACGACGATACCTTTCTTTTTTTCAAAAAACATATTTGCCATTGAAGAAAAGAAAAATAATTTAACTTTTTTTACCGCACTTTTATGTCATGAGCCTACATTACTTTCTCGTATTCATGCGATATATCGTGTTTTATCTTTATTTAATTATTTCGAATCTAACCTTTATTTATTTAATTTTAATATATTTAATATTTAAAAAAAATGGCTTGAACAAATTAAAAAATATATTTGAAACAAATAGGGTCGTAGTAGGCCGTGAGACAAAGAAAAAACCTATTTCAATTTAAATAGATCCTATTTAAATTAATTTTTTTTTTTTTGGCAGTGTAGTCTGTCCCAAATTTCTGGTCGGAAAGCTATAGGGATTTTCACTATCCCCTCTTTCATCATGGGCGTTTGGGGTAAATACCATGTAGTTTTCTCTACTTGTAGTAGTTGTGAATTACCCTGTACAAACGATGAAAATCTTTGTGGCCTGTCGACCAGTGGAAAAAAAGGAAGAGAAAACTCCGGACGATCGTTGGCGCGCATGGGACACGCGATGAAGGCGTTTTGGTTGCTCCGATGCGTGCCTGCGCGACTTGGCAGGACACACGCGATCTTGCCCTCCTCCCTTGACGGCAGTCGCGAACCTGCCAAGCCCTGAGAGCAAGAGAAAGAGAGAGAGCGAGAGAGAGAGAGAGAGAGAGAGAGAGAGAGAGAGAGAGAGAGAGAGAGAGAGAGAGAGAGAGAGAGAGAGAGAGAGCGAGAGAGAGAGAGCGAGAGAGAGAGAGAGAGAGAGAGAGAGAGAGAGAGAGAGAGAGCGAAGGAGAAGGAAGGGCGAGAGAGAAAAGTCACGTTTGTATCTACACGTGAAGTTGGTTCTCGCAGTTGCTCCGACGAGAGGCACAATCCCGATAATGGTGTGTCAGGCGACATTATCACGGAGGCTTATCCGATTGATCGAGGGTCTCCGCTGTCTCCCTTCCTCCCAACCTCACTTTCTCCGCTTCTACCTTTCTTTGCTCCCGTTATCGCCTTATTTTCTCACCCTCCGCTCTTCCTCCTCTTCCGTCCGGAGGATTAATACGCCAGTCGAGAAGTATAAAAGTTCTGGTGTACCTTGGCGTTTTCGCTGGCGCTCGTTTTCCAACACCACGAAGCAAACGATACATCAATTTTTCGGCTTGTTCGGCCCTTGCCCTTTCCTCCCTCGTGCATTTTGCTCCCCCCCCCCCCCCCCCCCCCCCCGTACAGACGAGACTTTGACGGGAAAGAAAAATGATTGAGATTGAGCAGACGGTGTGCCCGATGAATCTCCAGCATATGTCATCATTAAACGCGAGGATTACCCTGATCCAAAGTTTCTCCTATACCTTGATACGCATGGATCACGCGAACTATTGGGGTGTACGCAAACTGATTGAAGAAAGACTCGCGCCACCAATTAATACACACGCCTTCAGCCGTGGTCGGATTAGCCTGGTGGACGGACGATAGACCCTCGAGCTAGCGCCCTTAAGGGCCATTCCCAAAGGGCGAGCTCTCCTGTTGGCAAATTCGGACTCACGCATCGCACGGCTATCACACGCGATATCACGATGCATTTACACTCGTATTATTTTAATCGCTCGGACAATCAAAGTCTACGATTATTCAATTGCCATGGTCTTACGAGGTAAAAAGGGCTGCGCCCTGTAAACGCTCTTTCTTTAAATCAATTTTTCAGTCGTTTCGTGCAGTCAGTGTCTCGCACCTTTTCGACTTCCTGCCTCGTTTGTGCGAACGCAAAATAATCTGGAGAAACAGTATGTACAGATATTAGACGACGAATTATTGTCGACTTGCTCTTCTTGACTAATGATTTTTTTATTTAAGTGCTTAGGCCAACAAAAAGGGCATATTTTGTGATTTTTTTTTCAGCGGAACCATAAAATAAATTGGAATTACAAAATAGGGGTTTTATTATATACGTACTTGACTTCAATTCACATGGAATTGAATAATTGATACGTAATTCCGATGACGCCTTTATTTCTGGAAGGTCAACGGCCGGACCAAGAGTTCCTATAATTTTTGAGTTATGATGAGACACTAAAGTTTTTTCGATTATATATAAGAATAGCTATAGTAGTACGTAGGATTTTTTTGATATATTGTTTTTTGTCAAAATGGGTCATTTCTAAAACAAAAAATATGAAATGCCATGAGGAAATCGTCAGAAAATTGTTTATAAAAGAGGAACAATGCAATATAATAAAAAAATCCTACGTACTGCCTCAGAAAATGTAATTCTAAATATACAGTTAAAATTTTAAGCGAATCGACTGAAATTTGTTTGAGTTATGAGTCCGGCCGACTTGAAAAATGTAGTTTTGAGATAAAAGCGTTCAAAGTTAGTAGAAAATCACGACATGAATAATGTTTCAATACCTTTAATCTGCGATGCCTGCACCATACAGTTGGCCTTCCAGATTAGTGCCCTGGTCCTGCGCTTCTTTTCTGTGCGATTTTAAGGCGATCCGTGACTCTTTTACAGCTTCAGACAGTGATCTCTCTGCAAGCTTTATGCGCTCTTCGTCCACCTCCAGGCACTTATTGTAGCTATCCGGGCCGATTTTCAAGTCCATTGCTTGCATTATGTGCAAAATTGAAGAATAACCGTCATTGTACACGCAAACCGCAATATCTATCGCTATATTCAACACAATTTCACCAATGGAAATTGATTTTGGGGCCATGGCCCACACAGTCGAATTGAAATTTTCGTTACTGTTCTGTGTGAAACCGCCGATGCATCGCGTACGAAGATCATCACTGGTTTTAGTACTTTAGTATCCCCTGCCGTATACGTGCTCCAGTCCCCCAAATTACAGCCCACCACGGCGCTCATAAAAGGAACTCGTTGCGGATCAAGAGAGGTTGCGCTAGAATTCGAAAATCGAGTACTTAGAAATGTTTCACACCCATAATCTTTTGGAATATAATTTTATAGGTACTAAGGTACCTTTTTGACAAAAAAAAATCGATTTTTGGCAAATCCTAGAGTGGCCTTAGGGTAGTAGTCTCACCAAGGCGTTTTTTTTATAGATTTTTTTTTAATTTTGGAGACCTATTCAGGACACTATTAAATGATTACCTGCAAAATTTTAAAAGCATTTACCGTTCCGTTTTCGAGATATTGGCAATCCAAGATTTCACTTTGATTGACTACTTCGAAACTTTTCTACAGATTGAAAAAAAAATCTCACTTACAGAGGAACATATGACGAAGTGGGTAAAAGAAATCATGAATTTTGACCATCTAGTTTCAGAGATATAGCGATTCAAATTCAGCAATGTCTAGCGACGCTAACGCCATGAAGCGACTGGAGCAGACTAGAACTAGATTAGGGTAGTGTGTGAATATCCGTATGCGCAGAGTATCTACGTATTAGTAGCCGGAATGGATAGTCTGATACAAAAGTCAGGGTTGGGTAAACATTATATTAGACGTTTTCATAATTACTTTATAAGTTTTTACATCCCGATGAGATGTACGACCTACGTTATAAGGATATTTCGCAATATTCCAAAGCTTTCATCGATGGACCGTAGAATAAACTTTTCAACGTGACTGTGGCGAGACTACTACCTTAAGGAGGTTGCTCAGGAACTTTGTGGGGCAGGCGGCAAGAGGGGCTGCTAACTCCGAATAATCAAATTTAAAGAAGAATGTTGATGGCGTGCGAAAGTTTGGTCTGGAGCTTGATACAGGTATTCAGGGGTCCGTTGAATTCTTCCTCTGTCTAATAATTTTCAACCTACACCAACCCTTTCTTCCCATCCGGTTTTTCCGCTGGTAATTCCCGGGCGAGAATTTTCTCCCAATGATCCACGAGCGGTATGCAAGTACAAAAAATTTATATAGAAAAATGAGGTGTACGGGGAACGATTGTTTCGCCGTCTTCTCGCGATTCAGCGCAGCATCATTAAAATTCTCATGACTAGCTCGTGCTAGTGTCGCCGCTAAAGCTCGCACATACTCTTTGACTTTCCCGTTTTTTTTTCTCCACGCCACATGAAGAGACCCCAGCATCCTGTCAAAGGGATGATAGCGCGGCCTGATAACTCATTCCTCGCATGTATTTCCATTCCTGTTTCAACTTCATTCGTTCGTTGAGCTTGCGACTGGAACGAGTGGTGTCTCTTGTCCTATCCAGCATCCGGGAATCTCGGTCCAATCGCTCTCTTTCGCCGCTCTTTCGTCATGGATCTGGTGATGGGACACAGTACTTTTCCATCGAGCTCTGTGTCATTGGTGTTTTCTCTTCTCGCGCACTCTTTGCCAGCTGGAATAAAATTGCCACCTGTTTCTGGCAACGTTACATTGGACATTCGTGTTTTTTTTTTCTCGGGAACGAAGTTTGTCTAGTTGAACGAAGTTGGCGGGAAAATCTGATACCAAAAATCAGCAAAGCTCGTTGTTTTATGAGGAAAGATAGTCCTTTGATCAAAAAAGCTAGTTCTCGTTTACAAAAACAGCTAGTTCTTGTTTTTTTAAAAAAGCTAATCCTTTTATAAAAAAAAACAAGCTAGTTTCTTTATCATCGCAGCTGGTTCTTTTATCAGATAAGGTAGTCCTTTTATCAAAAAAGCTAGTTAGTTTACAAAAACAGGTAGATTTGTTTAAAAAAAAGCTAGTTCTTTTATCCAAAACCTAGTTTCTCCATCTATCTGAAAGTTGCTCTATCTATCTGAAAAGTGAGTTTCTCTATCAAAACAGCTAGTTCTTTTATCAGATTAGATAGTCCTTTTATGAAAAAAGCTCGTTCATTTACAATAAAGCTAGTTCTTTTATAAGAAAAGCTAGTCCTTTTATATAAAAAAAGCTAGTTATTTTATCAAAGAAGCTCGTTCTTTTATAACAATAGCTAGTTTTTTAACATTGAAAAAAACGACTAGTTCGTGTACTAAAAAAACAGTTGATTTATCAAAAAAGGTAGTATTTTTATTTAGAAAAAGGCAAGTTCTTTAATCAGAAAAGTTAGTTCTTAGATAAAAAAAAAAGCTCAGTATTTTATCGCAAAATCAAGTTTTCTTATTTTAAAAAAAAGCTAGTCCTTTTATGAAAAAATCTAGTTCCCTTATTAAAAAGCTAGTTTTTCCATTGAATAAGATACGCCTTTTACCAAAAAATCTAGTTAAAAAAAATATATATATAAATCATCGAAAGCTACGAAAAAAAAACTATGTGCATGAAACGTGTGCACGGAACAAGAATCACGATGCACGCGAGCGCATATAATATTTTCATAATTTCACCGCTTTTTCAGCGTACAAAAGATGCGAGTACGAGCCAGCGTGCGGCTCTACCAGCGATCTATTATCCCGGCGTGCGTTTACGCGGTCATGCACACGGGATAAATGGTGACGCGTAAAAAAGTGTGCCAGAGGTTTTTCGCATTTGGCGAAACGAGGGAGAGATGTAGAGAGAGAGGGTTGCTCCGTGAGTTGGAAGCATCATGCGAGCCCGAGTGCACATATAACAGCGAACACCGAGAAAAAGAACAGAGAGAAAGAGAGACGGAAAAAAACGTCATAGGAACGAGACACACGGATAGAAAAGCGTCGGATGCTGAACGCGCGCGGGATGACGAATAAAAATAAAAGAAAAGCGCGAGTATGATAAATGCCTGGTTCGCACATCACCCCAAGAGAGAGAGAGAGAGAGAGAGAGAGAGAGAGAGAGAGAGAGAACGACACACGTCGCTCAAAGTTCTCTTTCGCCTCCGACAATGACCCCCATCACACTCTCCTCTTCCACACTGGCGGGATGATGAGGCGCACGCGAGAGACGAAAAAGGGAGAGCGCGCGTGGCAAGCGCCCATTATGCTAAAATGCAATCTCCTGATAACCGCTCCGCTAGGGAGCTCTGTAGAAAAAAAAACGCCAGCCGGTGCGTCTACCGAAGCTCGGGTAACCTGAAACCACGAGTATTCCGATTAATTTGGAGTGGACTATACCTCCAATTCATCTCTCTCTCTCGCCCCCCCCCCCCCCCCGCCTCTCCGTTCTACCTGGTAGCCCAAAGCGCAGGATACGTTCAATTCCTGGATGAAACCCGGAAAATTACACCAGATAGAATACCCATGAATCACATATATCTATCCAGTGAATGAAACTGCTCATAATGAGAAAAATAAATTCTTAAAAGAAAGAGGGAGCTAGAAGAGGATGGTCGGAATGTGCAATGAAGGTGCACGAAGAGGCTGATATTGGCTCGAGTAGACAGGAAAACGAATTGTACATGCATCGTAACACACATGTGCACCAATGTCAGATCAATTGGTCGATAATGCCGAGCTAGAATAGCGCGCGCGAGAGAGAGAGAGAGAGAGAGAGAGAGAGAGAGAGAGAGAGAGAGAGAGAGAGAGAGAGAGAAAGAGGAATCCCCGAGAGAACAGCAATGAGAAACAGCAGAAGGAATCTTTCCATCGGGAGGGGGAAAACTAATCTCGTAATCGACAAACGTCCAGTGGTCCAGCTTGCTACATCAAAGCAAGGATCCCATCAGCTTCTCCGAACCTACCTACAAGCGGGATTTATTTGTATATGGAGGATCTACAGGAGTACCGAAGAATTTCGGCGTACCAAGCCTTTCCGTGTACGAAAAGGGATTTCCTGATCTTTGACGATGAACGATTTTCAGGATGTTGCCCTATATCCAGAATGGAAACAGTCCGTCTTTATCATTCGCATCAATCATCCACCCAGATCGAAACATACCTGTGAGCACAGGCTTTCTCGTTATCGTCAAAGGATTTTCCAAAATCTCGCACCAACCGATAAGCTCTGTTGAAGAGCTGAACATCTCATCGAATGTGGCAATGCGAGGATGCTGTCAGTATCGGGAACAACGGTGACAGCTGATGATGAGGCCCGTTAGTTTGGACCATTTTTATGCGGTAACGAACCTGCCCGGGACACGGAAAAGCACTCGATCGATCGGCATATCAATGGAAGGCTTGATGTGGACCAACCCCAGCGTGGAGTGTCGTCAACATCATGGCTTCGGATCCGTCGCAACTCTGGGAACTACGACGCGTGCTTCAATTGTCATTATTGTTGGCTGTTTGCAAAGAGCGACGATATAAAATGCAAAAGTAATTGATCGTTTTATTATTATTATTATTCGAGAGAGAGAGAGAGAGAGAGAGACAAAGAGAGTGAGAGAGAGAGTACACTTTGCGATAATGAAGTTCAATTACAAGCGTCGAGTGGCTCTTTTCATGGACGATGAAGAGCGTATTAATTTCATTAATTATTCGAACTTTTTCGATTGTGTGTGTGCGCGTGTACACCTGCCTGACTATTTTCGTTGCCTGACTCCACAACACCCAATACATTGCGTATGTGTGCGTTGGTTTTGCAGCGTCGAGTAACTGCGCACAGTGGCCTGCACTAAACGCTCAAGTATATGGAAATTTGAAGCGAGAGTTTCACGAGAAACGAAATACCTCGAGGGATGAGAGAGAGAGAGAGAGAGAGAGAGAGAGAGAGAGAGAGAGAGAGAGAGAGAGAATTCTCTATGTCCGAGCTACCCTTGTTGCGTAACAACCTCCAATTTACGTGGCGAGTAATAAAGGCCGTGGCTGATCCGTATGAGGAGAGATGGGCCAATTCACCGGTACCGGGGAAAACTGTCTAGTTTTTGCCACCAGCTAATATCGCTCACGAGACGAGCTAACTCGGCTTAACGTTCCTCCCTCGTTTTCCGCGCGATAAATACACGTCCTCGCGTACGCAAGTCCTTTCGACTCTAATGTACTTCGCTCTGACAAAATACAAAGTGTCCCCTTGTCTCTGTATACGCATTGTGGAGCTTGATGGAAAAATCCTTCTTGTTTCAGAGCTCGGGAAGGACGAGGTCGAGGAGCCAATTGCAACGAATGGTAAGAGAGATTAATTAATCATTGGATAGACTTGCATCAAACGTTTTTACGTATCCGTAGTAGGGATTAGCGATCACTGTTAAAAAACCAATATTTAATTTAAATAGGATCTATTTGAAGCAAATAGGTTTTTTCCTTGTCTTATGGCCTACTACGACTCTATTTGTTTCAAATATATATTTTTATTTGTTCAAACTAGTCTTTTTAAATATCAAATATATTTAAATTAAACAAATAAAGATTAGATTCGATTCAAATAAATAAAGATAAAACACGATATATCGCATGAATACAAGAAAGAAATATATGTTCATGACATAAAAGTGCAGTGATAAAAAGTTAAATTATTTTTCTTTTTTCACTAACAAGTCTGTTTTTTTTTTGGAAAAAAGAAAGGTTTCGTCATGTCTTTTATTAACAGGCGCGACTATTTATGTATAGAAAGACTCTTTCTCTCAACTGCAGAATGTTACAACAGTCTTCTAATGAAAACAAAGACATGAGATTTTTGAGAGACTGAATCGTGTACCATTTTTCCGTCTATATCTTTTGTCTTATACTACCAGATGAAACCCAAATCACAGATTTATTAGGAATAAATAAAATATTTAGTTATTAGACGATATTAAATAGATCTTGATTTGAATAAATAAATATATTTAAAATAAATAATTTTAATAATGGAATGCAATAGGAAAAATTTGATTTAACGAAAAATCTAGTTAATTCAAGTAAAAAAAAAAATCAAATAGACGCATCTAGTTAATATCGAAAAAAAATTTCACTCAATGAGGACTCCCCTACGTGCGATGTCCTAAACAAATCCCTATAAAGATATCGGCGCAGCTTGGGACGATCCGAAAAATTGGTGCACAGAATCACGGAAGGATATTTTTTTTTTTTTTGAGATCCACCAAATTCCGGTTGAAAATTTTAAATAAAGAATTCTCAAACGACGCCCATCGGGATGATGCTGAAGTTTGCATCGTTGGGATGCAACGAAAATGAATTCTTTTTTCTCGTTTAACATTTTTTTTCCAACTCAGTTTATGAAAATCACTTAAACGTTTTTACGTGTTTTTATTGGAGATTTACCTTGATTTGTATAAAAAAAAAAAATGACTTTGAATACCGATACTAATAAAGAAATAAAAAATGACAAAAAAAAATCATTACATTCCAACGATGCAAACTTCAACGTCATCGATCGGGAAATAGCGCGGAATCCGGTTGGCCTCCAATGTGGATTCCTTATGTGCGGTGTCCCTATGAAATGCCTATAGGGATGAGGATACTGGGGACTCCTCGACAAATTCCTGCACGGGCATATTTTCCAAAATACATCCACAATATGCGTGTAACAAATTCGCTCATTCCAAACTCGTATTACACAACAACGAAAAAAAAAAACCCTCAACTAGCAAAGCTACTGGTTTTCACCAACCCATAAAGTCGTAAAAACCAACGAAGCTCATATCAGGAAGTAATTTAGACACTTCCATCCTAATGCTCCAGCTAACCTACGAAAACAATAGCCAGAAGGAGGCATTCTTTTCTTTTCCTTCCACCTCGCGGGTACCAGCGCCTATCTTTTTCCCCCTATCTCCGGTCCCTTTGCTATTCCACCCCGTACCTCCCGTGGAAAAAACGACGAGAGTTCTCGTTCCTGACTCTTCGCGTAGTAGAAGAGCAGCAGACAGGTAGAAGAGAAAAGCTCGCCGTGCTAAGGGAGAAATGGATGCGGCATAGTCGGCGAAGCGACGACACCGCGGGGAAAGGTGAAACGAGAATTCTAGACTGCTGGGCCTTATTCCCCTCGCTTGCCCTTCCTGGCTGAGTGAGAAACCCGGGCTACGTAATCCGGAAAGCTCATCGTGTAATTTCCCATAAGACTGCGGACTCTGACTATACACACAGACACACACCTGTATCTATATCTCATGCTACGCGAAAGTACCATAGGGCGACGTCGACGATGCCCTAGCTTCCACCACCAAGTCGATTTACCTCGTCAAAACTTTCCACGCGAAAGAGCGAAGACTGCGCTACCGCAGCTCTGTGCAGGGTCTACTCGCATACATGGAGGACGTGACTTAGGCAAAGCGTGAACTTCCCTCCCGCATCCTTGCTCTCTTCTCTATCCAATGTACACACACACACACTTACACACACATACACAGGCACACGGATACGCATACAGGCTCGTATAGACCTGATGTCGTGCAACATTTTCTATATGGTGTAGATACGCGAATAACCTGGATACTTTATCACCCCTTAGATCCGTGCAGTTCCGTCGTATCTCTTTCACCATTTCCTCCGTCTCCTTGCCGCCGCACCACTCGAGTTACTCTTTCGAAAGGGCTATGAGACAGGCGCTCAAACAACTTTCAAAATCACCCGATGTACGGACGAAGCTACTCGAAAGGGATAAGCTCCGAAGGGACACACGTTAGGATCGAGGATCTGTCACTCTCGTTCTCTCTCTCTCTCTCTCTCTCTCTCTCTCTCTCTCTCTCTCTCTCTCTCTCTCTCTCTCTCTCTCTCTCTCTCTCTCTCTCTCTCTCTCTCTCTTTCCTCTCTCTGATGAATGAAGAACTTGCGTTAGTCTAGCCCAATCTAACTCTCAGTCTTTGCTCGCTGCGTGAACACTCTACATACTTATGTATATACATTTAGCTTTAATTTTAGTTTTATTCAATTTTCGTTATACTCTTTGTTGGCTCACGTTATGCTCCACTTTTGTATTTGTCCCATAGCTCGCTAAGGCATAATAAACCAATATCAAATCAAATAAAATCTCTCTCTTTCTCTGTCTGGCTCCCTCTCGCCAGGGTGCGCCCTAAAGCACGAAACAAATACCTCTCTCACTTGCTCTATCTCTTTATTTATTTTTTTTTCACGATTTTTATTATTAGCATAATGTTTAATTTTTATGATTTTGTATAATTTTATATAATTTTGTATAATTTCGTATAATTTTGTATAATTTTATATAACTTTGTATAATTTTGTATAACTTTGTATAATTTTATATAACTTTGTATAATTTTATATAAATTTGTACGATTTTTTATAATTTTGTACGAGCCTGAATTATTGTGTATTATTTTTTTTCATAAGTTTATATGATTTTGCGAAACTGCGGCCCGGCTGCGATTTTCCATAATGCCGTTTCGATGATCAGTTTACATTTTATTCGCACGGCATTCCTCGGTGCGGAGTAATTAGTATTATTTTGCCGGAACAGCCATAACAACGCAACTTGTTGATGCTTATATTTTACTTTTGTTGTTACTTCTGTTATCAATTATTCTTTCAGAATGTCATGTGGAAGAGTATTGCGCTTCTGTCCACTTTGCCCCAAAGTACTGATCTTCTGTCCACTTTGCCCCAAAATATTGCTCTTCTGTCCACTTTGCCCCAAAGTACTGATCTTCTGTCCACTTTGCCCCAAAATATTGCTCTTCTGTCAACTTTTCCCCAAAGTATTAGTCTTCTGTCAAGTTTGTCCCAAAGTTATGAACTAGGGCATAATAATAAAATCAAAGAAACTCTCTCTCTCTCTCTCTCTCCTTCCCCCTCTGTTGTATAATTGTATTTTTGTGTTAGTTTGTATTTTATATAATTTTATATGATTGTACACGATTAGTTATGATTTTGTTGGACACCGTATGCAACTCATTTGAAGCTTGCATTTCCTCTTTACGAGCTTTTCGAGCTTCTTTTGTCTCTAATAAACTTTTGCTATTTTGGCGAGCTACGTGCATCTGATCCATTTGCTCGGCATATCCGTAGCTCTGCCTGCCAACTACGATTTGTAGTTCATTCATAACCATGAGTAGGGCTGAATTTCCTTCATTGAATAAAATAGCAGCAAGAAATGCCGCTAACTCGATTATTTTGTACCCAGAATGGAGATGTTTTGGAGCTAATCGCCAAACGGTCGAGTTTGGGTTTGTTTGGGTTATGGAAACCCAAATTTGGTTTATGAAAACCCAAACAAACTACCTAACTGAGCGCTCGTGGATCCCTGGGCGCGCTTGGGAGTCGAGCGGAGAGTCTTTATCATTTATATATATATATGCATATATACATACCGTTAGAAGGAATCCGAATATCGTTTTTAAATTTTCAGGGTGTATTCTTAAGATATTTAGCTAACGATTTAGGAAATTAAAAAAAAATGATTTTTTGAAGCATCTAAAGTGGTTGCCCGCCTTAGGATTTTATATACCTTTGTCACTTAGTTATAATGATTTTTTATTCTTATTAAGCATTCTAATAGTTTTATTTGCTCGAGATGAATCTCGACTAGACCACGATAGACTCTCTTTCTCTCTCCTCCCGCTCCCTCTCTCTCTCTCTCTATCTCTCTCTCTCTCTCTCTCCCTCTCTGTTGCTACGCCTGAGGGGTTCAAATCGAGTGAAGACAAAAATAACGATTATCCTACTAATATAATGAGGACTTTGCATTCCCACAGGTGTACATAGTGCATGTCCATGTACACATTTTAGTGAATTAAAGATCATCATCTCTCGTGGTGTTTGACAGGCGCGACCTCGTTCGCGTGTCCTCATAAGGGTGCGTCCAGAGCACCTTTCCTTCTCTCTCTCTCTCTCTCTCTCTCTCTCTCTCTCTCTCTCTCTCTCTCTCTCTCTCTCTCCCTCCTCTCTCTCTCTCTCTCTCTCTCTCTCTCTCTCTCTCTCTCTTGGCAGATATAAAGGAAAATTAATAGTGGCCTGTACGTTAATTAAATTTCCACTATCCCATAGCAACGCGACGTTACGAGAAGGTGAGGATGACACGCACGCAATATCATAATGTTCTCCGCATGTGTCGTATGTACTGCGACACTCGACTCGGCGAACGCGCATGCATAACGACAATATCTGACTTTAGTCGCTTCCTCCGCTATTCCTACATTTTCGCATTAACGTTTCTACCCGGTAATTAGAACTCGCGGACTCCGTCGCAATTCGCCGTTGGCCAACAAGAACGCGAAATTGTCCGAAAAATGTACGTTTTGGAGCGGGACGGTTCCTCACACGACAAAAGTACAATAGAAAGTACCGACGCGTCGAAAAATACCTGTGGTGCATTCTTCGAGCCACTTTTTTTTTTGTACGTACCTCGTAAGGGCGTTTGCGGGTCTGCGTAAAGACAGGTCCATTTGTAATACTTTCTTGTGAGGAGAGTAATTGCGATGATGAGGCCGGCCGAGTTTGAGTTTTTTTTTTTTTTTCAACTAAAAAATATTCATAGACAATGTAGTTATTATTGTTTGAACAAAGTGCCGCTGTTGCGGTATGGCCAAGCAGTGTAGGTAGTTCTGGTTCCTCAAAAAAATGTACTCTTTAATTTACTAATTTCATCAGTTTCATTTAATGGATTTAATTAAAAAATGTACTTCCAGTATAATGATCAAAATGGCAAGCGGTCAAATAAAAAAATCGATTTTCGACCAAAAAAATTACTTTAGTCGATTGTTATTAACCTCCTGCACAAAAATCGTCATAACTCGGTAGCAATTAAATTTTTTATTTACAAAATCTTCGTTGCTAATTGAAGTTAAGACTCTAGTCTATAAAACGATGCATTACAAATCTCTCAATCATAGAATTCTCCATTGAACCATTCGCGTCAATCTCTATTCTTTTACCCCCATCATTTCAATCCTCGAAGTTTCTGTAACACTCTATGCTTTTTGTCTCCCACGTTCATCCAATCGTGGAATACGAATAAAAGCGAACAAGTTAACGGTCATGACGTGCTTTTTTCTCCAATCATTGGATTCATTTATTTGGCCATTGCTTGACTTTTTAAGCACGCACGCCTCCATTATCCGTAGCTAGTAAAAGAAGATTAAGCACCTATGTAATAATAAAGTACTTTTCGCGCTACCTTAAAAGCGACTTCGGGAGTGGCGCTCCAAGCTCTTTCAACACGTCAACTGCCGTATAAGTGCTCTACAAATTGTCATTAGCGTTCGCGTTCCAGTGATGATTCACCGGCGAACACACCCCTTAATGAAGAACCTAAATACATAATAACACAGCCGTTGTGTGTATACACGCACAGTGAGTGCACATAACCAACTTATCGCGCGCGTAGCGGGTCGTTAGCGAGCGGGCTGTTCCGAAACGTTTATCGTCGTTCGCTAACACATTGGCGAACAATTTTCATCGATACGCATGTATAGTTATATTTATATATATACACGGCGGCACGAAAAGTAAGACGTCGAAGCTTACATCGTCGGAATGCAACGATTTATTTTTTTATTTTTTATTTCTTTATTTTTCTCACTATCGAGAGGTTTTTTTTGCAAATTACGGTCGTAGATTTCTAACAAGAGCATGTAAAAACGGTTCAGTGATTTTGTAGTTTGAATCGAGCAGAAACCTTTTAAGCAACTGAAAATAATTGACTCCCATTCCATTCAAACGATGCAAACTTCAACGTCGTTGAAAAGTTACGTCCGAAAGGAATATGTAGATGCCTCGTATCAATACCTTTCTGAGTCACGCCCCCTTGTATGTTCCACGATCTTAAAAAAAATAAAGCCCTATGCCACAGGGAAACTCAGAAAAAAATTATTTCAATTTATTGATTTATTAATTAATCATCGATTGAATTCATTTTTGATTTATTAATTAATCATCGATTGAATTCACTTTTCGAGCCACCCCGTAAGCAGGGTGTCTCAGATAGAGTGTTACACCTCGTGTATAATAAAAAATATTTCGACAAAAACTTGTGTCGTTTCAAAAGGAGAAAATATATCAACATCATTATGACCTTAGATACAACCGGTTAGGTCATGTGAAGGTCAATTTAAAAAAAAATGTCCCTGTAACCCCCACTTTTTATTGTATCTTCATCTAGCTTATTACGAAAGCTTTTAAGAACACTACGGATAAGGAACTTTTACTCGAGTATTCTTGCAGTTATAAGATTTCAAAGTTACAATCCTTACTTTCGAGCCTCATAACCACAAGAATACTTGACAGAAAAAGACTTATCCATAGTATTTTGTAAAGCTCTCGAGATAAGCTATCGGAATATACAATAAAAAATTAGGATTCCCGCAAAAACTTTAAAGTTGACCTTCACATGACCTCGACGGTTATACCCAAGGTCAAACTGTCATTGCTATATTTTTCCCCATTCCAAACATAACAACTTTTACTGAAAACTTTTTTCATTATGATTCGTACTTTCCGAGATACAAGCTCGTGACGCTTTATCGAAGACACCCTGTATATGGAACATTCCCCGCATCATCCCTGGCGTTTGAGAGACGCGAAAGGAGATATATTTGTGGTGTACATCCAAGCGCAAAGGGTTGGATACGGAGGGGGAGAACCAACGCCCGCGATAATCGTACGTTAATTTCGATTTGGTTAGACAACCCCCCCTCCCCTTCTTCGTGGAGGTGGGGGCATTATCGTAGATCTCGCGCATAGACCGCATACCGTGGGGGTGACGCGGGGGTGGTGCACGAGCATAGGGCGGTTCCGCTTACACACGAGACTGGAACGAGAAATGGATGGGCCTCGTCATAGGCTGCCGCTTCTGGTGCGAGGAAACGATGGAAGCACCGTGAAATACTCCACACAGTATCTCCCGTTACGGGATGAAGGACGAACGATGGGGGTGGTAAGAGAAGAGGAGAAAGCCGCGAGTGGATTTCCGCATACGCGATCAATTACCCGAGCGTAATTATGTGCGCGTCGCCTTTGAAATTTTCATTGTTGCCAGTCGAGTGAGCGCACTTTCCGCGACGATGATGCCTCTCCGCGCTGCTCCGGAGACCACCAACGCCCGATGCAATTCCTGTCTGTGCAACGAAATTCCTCTGCCGCGTGTACACGCGGCTATAGGCAGGGGGTGTACCCACCCCAATTGGTGGGAGGATAATTTCGCTTATATATATACAGGGTGGTCCAAAAAGTGAGGTCCAAAAAGAAAATCTTGATGCCTCGTATACACTGAAAGATTTATTTATTTATTTTATATTAACTAGATGCGTCTATTTGATTTTTTTTTATTTGAATTAACTAGATTTTTCGGGAAATCAATTTTTTCCTAATTCACAATATTATTAAAATGATTTATTTTAAATATATTTATTTATTCAAATACAAGATCTAATTCATATCGTCTAATAACTAAATATTTTATTGATTCCTAATAAATGATTCGGTTTCATCTGTTCAAAAAACAATTTATTCGAATCCACTAAATGTATCTAATATTTTTTAATTTAAATTAAATAGAATTTTCGTTGTGTCAAACATTTTTCTATTTGATTGAATTAGAGGTCGATCTTTAATGCAACACATACTTATTTGATTCAAGCTATTGACCAACGTTTGGGTTTGTTTGAGTTGACAGAAATATATATTTGAAACAAATTGATGTTTATTCACGCTAATAAAAATATTTTTTATTAAAAAATATCTTCCGTACGTTCAAAGAAAAAATGTGCTTGATTTTAATCTTTATTTATTTAATTTAAATACATTTAACAAGAATATCTGGAACAAATAACAAATATATTTGAAACAAATAGGATTGTAGTAGGACGTGCGACAAGGAAAAAACCTATTTGGTTCAAATAAATCCTATTTAAGTTGAATTTTTTTTTTCAGTGTAGAATAGTGTATTTTTTTATCATCTGAACTTTAGTGACTAATCCTCCCAAATCTATTTTTTTCAAGGGGGAAATCCAACGACTTCAATATTTATCTGAAAAACATGAGCCAAGAATTTTCAGTATTTTAACATCAAAATGCTGATCTTATACCTAAGAAACATTAAGAAAGTTGAAAATTAAAAAAAAAGTTATGGAACACGTCAATTAAAAAAAACAAAATTTTACCCAAAATTCTCGTTCTTTTTTGCAGTAAAAAAAGTACTTTTTAAAAGTGATTTTCATAAGCAAGTAGGTATACAAGTTCGAGGTAATATTGTTATTGAATTGTGTGTACAATTTTAGCACCATCGGTCAACTCGTTTCGAAGTTATGATTTCGACAACCTTAAGAAATGTAGTTTTGAGAAAAACTAAAGTTTCGAACGACGAAAACTCACTGATTTCAGTGACTCTTCGGCTAATCAGTGATTCCAAGGCCATACAATAGTTCTTCAGCTTCTTCACGAATGCGTGAATTTTTTCTGCCATTACATGTCTTTTCCCCCTCAAACTTTTGACCAAAATGGAAGGCATTTACGTTAGTGTACAGTTGGTCATCGATTTACTGCTCAACAGTGCACTTCGTAACGATAACACAAATAAACAAAAAAATCGCGAGTAAAGTACATACGTAAAAGAGAAGAATAAAAGAATGCTTTTTGCTCGAAAACTAAAAAAGATCGTCGAACATACATGGAGGTGATTCGGATAGGTATTGATACAAGACATCTAGATTTTTCTTTTGGATGTCATTTTTCGGCCCACCCTGTATATATATATATAGAAATGAAACGATCCGCGCTTGTGCTCTCGGATGCTGGGAGCTCTGATATAACCCGACGGCACTTCGCTCGGGGCTAACGTGCACTCAACTACTTAATAATCCACCAGTCAGCCAACCACTATGCACCCATTACGCTTCTATCCTCGTGGGGGTGGGAGATGGAGGCTCCGGGGCTTGTCCCGCTTCGGGAGATTCCACCAGCTCTCTGTGAGCCCACTCTTTCTGCGGACCGCACATTCCGCTTTTAACTCGACGCGAATCACTGCTGTGAACGTTCAGCAGCGGAAAACGCCCGCGTGGAGTCGTCAAGTTTCGCCTTTCCTGGATGAAACCTTTTTTTTCCATACCCCGGTCATGAGTAGTCGGAGGAGTATGCTCAGGAATGGATGGAACGGGGTCGTAGAGTAGACTTGGCCAAAGCCCTGAGGGGTCTGCTTTGCAACACTTCCGGTGGGGAGCAAAAACAATTAGGGTTATGGATTGTATTTTTTTATTTTCTTATTATTCAACAGGAAATCGATATAGGCAAATTGTTGGCTCTGGCGTATTGTACGTTTATTAGAGGATATTCGAACGATTTGGAAATATAATTAGGGACGGCATAAACTGGGGCCCAACCCGAGTCAGAATTTTCGAGCCGCGTTCAACCCGCAAAATAAAGGTCTCCTTCCCCGAGCAGAGATCGGCGATACCGGATTATCGGGTACCTAAACGAGGGTACAATGTTTGGAATACCAATACGTTAGGGCCTCCGATGAACCTCCCGAATGGCAGAAACTGGACATTGTCACTCAAAAGATGTCAATGCAGAGCGCAACTGAACCTGCGAAACCTCAGGTGGGCCTACTTCGAGCGTTCCCGCTGAACCAACTTTCGGCCTACTGTAGGCGCACTGTAGACCCTCTGGACCCTCCATTCAGCCTACCGTAGGCGCACTGTAGACCCTCCGGACCCTCCATTCAGCGAAAACGTATTTATTTCGTCATCGAACGGGTTACCGATCAGGCCACAATGGAGTGTTGATGGAGAAGATATCGAATTTGGGCTCAAAGCAGGTTAGGTTGAATCGAGTCAACGGACTTGAGATCGAAAGCAGATTAAGGAGGCCTGTAGTCTGCACATTTCACTGAAACTGGGGGTCAAAAGAAGGTTTTGACCCCCCAGTCAAAGCAAGAACTTTTGTTTTTTTTTTTCAATTACCCACCCATCTCTTCCGTTTTGCTTGAACCTCTACCGGAATTCTCCTAACAAAAATAGCGACGATCCGCGTGAAGCTATGATAAGTAAATTCAAGTGCATGCGTGTGGATGGATGATGAACAAGCAACGTTTTAACCATCCGAGATAGAGGCTAGGGTTGGCTCTTGCGATTTGCGGAAAATGCTCGTTCGTTTATCTAATAACTCGTGTTTAAAGTTGAAGCGGCATGGGGGCGGGGGGGGGGGGGGGGGGGGGGCAAGGGAAACTGGAATCCCCACGGGAGTCGTGTGTCTCCCGTGATATTTCGCAATTCTCGAGGCCCCCGGCACGTCAGTTACCACAGCGCGGCATTTCTCATTGAAGATGGGCGGAAACAGAGGGAAAAGCATACAAAGCCCGAAACGAAGTTTCGTCTAGCTGAAGCGCACCACCGATACGGTATATTTGCTTGCATTCACGTATACAGGTGTGTGTGTGTGTGTGTGCACGTGTGTACGGCAAGGGAGTTACTAAGGCGTCGGATGGTGGCCACAATTTATTCGCATGTTTGACTTGCCAAGTCGCGAAACGTTGAGGACGACCTCGTCGCTGTCGTTTCTCTCGTGGAAGAGCTTTTCGATCCTCCATCTCGCAAGTCTCTGCACTCTCTCTCTCTCTCTCTCTCTCTCTCTCTCTCTCTCTCTCTCTCTCTCTCTCTCTCTCTCTCTCTCTCTCTCTCTCTCTCTCTCTCTCTCTCCTTCTCCAGCACGATACGTGATAATCCGCAAGGCCTATATTTACTCGCGAGATGCGCCTTGGGGGTTTCTCTTGGTACAAAGAGAGTGAAAGAGAAAAGAGCTCTTGGTAACAAGAGAGCCAAAGAAAGACGACAATAGTTATATAAAGGGTGTCCCAAAATTCACGCAAGAAGGAATTTTGATGGAAAACTCAGGTATCTAATAAAAAAAAACTTTTTTTTTCATTGACTCATCAAATAAACAGTATAGGGTAATTGTATGGAATAGCATATGAATTTGTTTCTCAACAATCACTCGTGGATTTTCCGAACCCCGAAATGCAACAATTCTGTCGATTAATGAAGCCATCGAAATGAAAATGAGCCTCATCGCTGAAGATGATTTCGTTCGAAAAATCAGCATCCACTTGTTGTTGTTCCATAATCCATTCAACGAACTCTCTTCGCTGTGCGTGGTCAGTAGGCTTCAGTTCTTGAGCCAATTGAACTTTGATGCAAATCTTTCGTGAGAATACGCTGTAGAGAGCTTCTCGAAATGTCCAATTCTTGACCACGATGCCAGAATTAATTTTCCTGGACTTTCAGCAACACACTCACGAACTGCTTCGATGTTTTGTGTTGAACGACTTGTTAAAGGACGACCAGAGTGTCTAAGATCACTAATTGATGCAGTCTCCCTGATATTTTAAATTAATCTCTTCACAGTTGATGAAGTTGACTCACTATTTCGACCATATTTTGTACGAAAATTCCGAACTGTAGCTGCCAAACGTTCATTATTTTTTTAAATATTGCTCAACAATGAAAACGCATTGTTCTTTCGTCTAACGCTCCATTTTTACTAATCCTGAACTGTCAGCTGTCACGCTGTCTTTGCTTTTTCGTTGGCAACATTTTACCGCACAAATGGCGCAAAATTCAAATCTTCCGTGAATTTTGAGACACCCTTTATATATATATATATATATATATATATATCTATAGATATTGTGGAATGAGAGCTGGAGATATCGCACAAAAAAATCTCTGGCCAAACATTCGAATTTTCTCTGCGCTTTCCCTTTGCGCTCTACAAGCCCACCCTTTAGGAGACTCCGCGAGCGAAAGCTTTCTTTTCCGCCCATCCGTGAATGTACACACACCCGCGGCTATGTAGAAGCTAAAGGGAATGGAAGCGAATGCTCTGTGAGAAAGGCCACGGACGTAGGACCTTCGCCCTTCCGTTTGTAAAGGTATGCGTGTGCGGGGGTGAGCTTGAGTTTGAGGGTGAATCGTACAAGCATAAGTGATTCGGGACACACATCACAAGGGGTGGAATGCGAGGTATGGCCTTTCTGCAACCAACTAAATATGTCCGTGTGGCTGGACCTGAATATCGCGAAAATAGGGTGAACCGCCGGTCTGGCAGACACGTAGGTGTATCTTCGTGGTGAGAGAGGGAAAACGAAGAGGGATGTCCGGGCAAAGTGGACGTAGGGGATCGAGGAGGAAATGTTTTATCGTACTCATATTGTGAGATTGTAGTGGCTGTAGGCTTGTTTTTTCAGCGTGGTTTTGATTTGGTAGGGTTTTGGTACAGGACAACTGAGATATCTGACATTTTTGGAAAGCTTCCAGAATTTTCTTGCACTTTCGTTTAAATCTGTCATGTGGAGAGTGAAAAAAAGGGATTTCCCTTCTAACGAGTTTTCGTGAACTCGGGGCCCAAAAAACGGGTCGATTTTTAATCTTGTTTTTCTGATGATGGTAAACCCTTTTGAAATTTTTCACGAAATCATTTAGTACTGTCCTGAATGTGGCCTCAAAATTGAATAAAATTTCTATTAAAGTAATTAGTTACGTTATCAATGCACTTATTGAATGTATAATTCCATAATGACGAGTCCGTATTAAACTAAGCGGAATTTTTTTTTTTAAACAAAATACGTTATTTTTCCAATAACATTGATACGTAACCCTGGATACGATGACCCTAAAATCCATTCCCGACATATACCCATGAACCCAATTTCCGTCATACACGTGATCGAAGCCGCCACCAGCAAAATCTAGTATCCCATATGTATTGACGATGCTGCTTTCACTCTATCCGCACCCTAGCGATGTCGAATACCAGCGGAATTCCAATGTCGCGTTTACCAGCGTTTGATCACCAATGCCCCTTCGCTTCCGGTCGCCAAGCTTTGCTGTTCATTGTTTACCACCCGAGGTTGTGCGAAACAAACCCAAACGAATATCGAGTGAAGAGACCACACTATGAGCGACAACATTTTCGACAGGCTTTCCAAAAGATGTGCACCTACGTGCCATGGGATTCAATCGCTTTTCACTTGGAGTTCGAGCGATGCTTTTAACGAATATATATGTTCCGTTCCATTATCATTTTCGGGCCCTTTCCAGCTCTCAGCGCACCGGGAAATTGCTATTTACTCTGACCCTAAAATCTGCCCTTAACTTGCCTTCCGGACGAATCGACGAGCTCGGAGGAGAGAAAGAAAGAGAATGAGAAACCGAGAGAGAGAGAGAGAGAGAGAGAGAGAGAGAGAGAGAGAGAGAGAGAGAACGATGGAAGGAAAGAGTCCTTTTGTGAATTTTACGCGATCTCGTATCTCGGAGACCAAAAGCGACAATAAAGAAAATTGGGTTGGATTTAAGATTCCAATTTCCGGATCCTTCACCGCCCGATGGCTGGACACGCATGGAACAGAGCTTTTCTCTCATTCTCTCTCTCTCTCTCTCTCTCTCTCTCCTCCTCCTCTCTCTCTCTCTCTCTCTCTCTCTCTCTCTCTCTTTCTTTCTCCCTCTTTCCCTAACTCTTTATTTATTTTTTCCCGTGCTTCATGCTGTATACGTTAGTGACACTGAGTAGAAGTGCGCGCTCGTCCGCACCGTTCTCTCATCTCTACTTAGCCATTTATTTGTTCCATCCCTCTTTGAAAAGCGCGTTCGACTCTCGAGACAGGGTGAAACTCCACTTTTTTTTACGTCTCTGTCGCCTCTCTCTCTCTCTCTCCTTCACTCTTCCTTCTCTCTCTTCCCTGACATTCGCGATTCCGGTGTCTTTCTTTTCTCCTCTTTTTTTTTTCCAACTCTCATCTCGTCAGGAGTTTCGTAATTGGCTCTTCGGCCATTGAGCTTCGGTCCGCGCTTTTCTCATTTTCTGGTCTTCGCGTACTACGCTCCTCTCCGATGCACATTCGACCGCATCTCCTGACCGTACGAAGCCCCCCTACGTACATACACGTTCACAGAGACGTGGAACCGATTCTCGGGCAGACAAAAAAAAACTACGTTATGATATCGGTAATCCTATTCAGCGTTGACGTGGCCCGGGACGGAAATTCGTATGGAACTTTTTTTTTCTTTTCTTTTTGGTGCCGAGGTGACAAGCGGTGAACCATCGCGTACGGCTCCCTTAATTGCCAACGATCTTTGAAAAACGGAGCTGACGCAAAAAGGTTGGCAATTTTGCGGAGACTTTTTCCCTCCTATGTACAAATATATATATATATATATATGCGTGTGTGTGTGTGTGTGTGTGTGTGTGCGGGAAGGGACAGCATCGCAGATGAGAATTTATCGAGCAATTTTCCTCGTCTCAGGCGGGTCGTCGCACATATACGAGAGTAAAGCGGAAAGTTCACGGCTGAAACTCAAGGGCGAAGGGATCTTCTGCTCTTCGTCTCCCTCGCCCATCTTTCTCATCCTACCGCTACAACGTAAGGACTACCATGAGAATATTATATCTATATACTGGAGAAGAAAGAAAACGAGGAGATCGCTATATATAAACAGGGTGTTTAGTACCTGTTGAGGGAATATAGAACGAAATGACACGATATTTACCACCATACAGACTTGCGCGAAAAGTTTATGTCCTGGAACAACAGACGTGGCTGTACGTGTATATATATATATATATATATATATAGATGTACATACCAGTAAACCTCTCGTTATACTACTATTATCCAGGACTGCACTACGAAAATAAATAGGTTTTTTCGTCACGATTCTCCACGTTCGTATCCTTCAAGGAGTTTCGACATCCATCGGCATAAAACAATTCTCAATTATTGTACTGCTTCGAATATATATATATATATATATATTCGAAACCGTTTTTAACGAAATTGCTTACAACGAGGAATCGGCTATAACGTCGGTACTGCAGGATCCCTTCAATGTCGTTATAACCGGTTTTGACTGTGTGTATATACAGGGGAAGGCACATAAAGTGTTACAGAGTAATAGCACTCAAACTATTGATCGTATCCAAAAATGTTTCAGACAAAAGTTTCAGTGCTCGAGAAGGCCGGCATACTGGACCACCCTAATTTTTTTATCGGTGGAGGCGCTGAAGCTACGTCAAGGTCAACTCCACTTTTTTAAATGGAACCATGTATTTTTTTTTTCGATGACATTATTACCGATTTTAAGACGAATTCAGCGACCTACAACACAAGATCATTCTAGTCACGCAAAGTATGAAAATAGTCGAAAAATCGAAAAATATCGGAATAATCACTTTGAAAGGATCCACTAACCTTGGTTTGGGTCTACCTAGAGAAGATGCTCGAAGTGATGACCCTCGACTTGTAAGTAATTGTGTGTTTATATATAATATATATATATATATATATATATATATAAACACACAATAATAATGATATGAATATTTCCTGAGTTCTAACGTATACCCTTGCGTCCACAGCCCTTTTAGACTACATTATACCTCATTTGCCGAGGGTACGGGGAAACCGTGGCAAACCCGTATTATTCCCGTATACTTTTTGAGACGATTGCGATGAAATAAAAACTAAATGTTACTTCAAATTAAGCCCTATATTTTTGTTTTCAAACTCCATCCAAATTGGGTCAGTAGTTTTTACGTGATGCATGACATCACATAAAAACAAACAGACAAACAAAAAATCAAAAAATTACCTTTATGCATTCGATCACTTATCCTATATTACATTTATATTATAAAATTATATTATATTTGTAGATTCATATATATAGACACAATAATAATGATATGAATATTTCCTGAATTTTAACACGTATACCCTTGCGTCCACAGCTGTTTTAGGCCACACTACCAGGTGTCCAAGTATGAAATGCGGATTTTTTTTCTACAAAAAAACACGTTAAATTCGGAAGAATGATAAAAAGTGATTTATTCAAAGTATGCTCCATCGATTGTTATACATTTTTCCCATCTTTCGGGCAATTTGTGAATACCACGCCAGTAAAAATCTTCCCCTTTTGCTGCGAACCATTCATCGAGCCATTTTTTCACATCTTCGTACGAACCAAAGCGCTGCTCAGCAAGTGCATGACCCACCAATGCAAACAAGTTCTAATCGGAAGGAGCCAAGTCTGGTGAGTAATCCGCATGGGGTAGAACTTCCCAGCTGAGTGCTTCCAACATGTCGCGAACCGGTTTTGCCGTATGTGATGGAGCATTGTCATGAAGAAAAATAACTTTGTGTTGTCTCTTTCGGTATTCTGGCCTTTTTTCAAGCAGCGAACGGTTCAAATCGGTCCATTGTTGTTGGTAACGTTTGGTATTAACCCTTTCGCCAAGTTTTAACAGCTCATAATAGACCACGCCCCTCTGGTCCTACCAAACACAGAGCATCGTCTTTCTGCCAAAGCAATTCGGTCTTGCGGTCGATGTGGATGGTGCGCCTGGGTCTACCCATGATTTTTTGCGCTTGGGATTCTCAAAATAAATCCACTCTTTTGTACCGAGCGAGCAAAATGTCACATGTATTTTTGCGTTTTTCCATTTGCCTGTCGTTCAATTCATGTGGCACCCATCTACCGGTCTTCTGAATCTTTCCCATCTCTCGTAGCCAATTGGAAACAGCTTGTTGACTAACGCCCAATTGCTCGGCGAGTTGTTTTTGTGTTTGCGAATCATCTTCGTCCAACAATGCTTGCAATTCCACATCTTCGTATGTTTTTGGCGGTTTTCCATGTTCCTTGTCTGCAACATCGAAGTCACGACTTTTGAAACGCCGAAACCATCGTTCACACGTATCTTGCGATGGAGCATGTTCACAATAAGCTTCTCGAAGTAATCGGTATGATTCAGCAGCAGTTTTCTTCACATGAAAACGAAATATTAATGCTGTCCGCGAATGCTCTTTGTTCGGTATAAATTTCGACATATTGAACACAACACAACACTATGCACACACTTTTCCAATTTATCACTCGTGCGCGTCTGACACTTGTTGATGACACAACAAAATGGCGCAGTGTCAAATCTTTATAGCACAAACTGCATTGGTGCACCACCTGTTGTCTGAAATCCGCATTTCATACTTGTACACCTGGATACCGCATTTGCCGAGGGTATGGGGAAACTGTGGCAAACCCGTACCGGTATAGACGGCTCCGTATTCTTCCGAGTCTCTGGTGCACATACGTTTTACTCAAGTATCTGCACCAAGGTCTCGAAAGTATTGGCATTCTGGCGACTGGTTGATGCGCCAGCTGGTGCACAGCTTAAGCGATCATCGCTCCGAGTATCGGCCTTGCATAATGCTACTTAACTCGAAGTGCCGCACGGAGCCGAACCCGATCGCCTATCCACCAGCGTCGATTATATATATATATATATATATATATATATATATATATATATATATATATTGCTTCGTGCTACACGTGACATCGCAACACACACGGTGCCGCAACAATTTCGCGATATTGACCATTTTAATATCTTCCGCAATATGGCGACATTAAAAAACATAACTTTGCCGATCACAGAAAAGAGTGAAAACACCACCTTAAAGTTGGATTTCCTCTATTCTCAGTTAAGTGTGGGATTAAGAGTTTTTTTTCGTTCTGCTTTTCATTTGTATCTCTCTTGATTTCTTTTTCGCAACGATCCTCCAACCGATGAACCACCGGGAGGCGTTAGGAAAAACCTGTCAAGGCTCACCGGTGTAGAGAGGGCTTTTCGCATCTATTCGCGGCCAAGCAAAGCACAGAGAGAGAGAGAGAGAGAGAAGTTGAAATATATATACACAAGAGGGGGGGGGGGGGGGCGATTTGTTCGTGCGTGGAAAAACCTCCACCTCTCGACTATGTTTTTATAGCGTGTGGCTGTCGCGACGGGGATGTGCCAGGGATACGTAATCGATCACGATGCGTGCGTGCTCGAAAAAAAAAAGAAAAAAACGAATCGTGCGCGACGGGTCGATCGAAGAGTGTGCGTGTCTATTCGGAGTTTGGGGCAGAATTCTCGTTTTTTTTCCCTTTCTACTTTTACCGCTCGTTATATACACACACATATACAGACACACATCATCTCTACAGGGTGCTAATTATAAGGTGGCCATATGTTTTTAAGGGCCTCGTCCGGAGATTTTGCGACCAAAACAAATATATTTAATAATTTTTCCAATACTCTTTCAAAAACAATATAATGTGTCTTTGTGATAAGTAGTTTTTGCCAAAAAACATTGTGTATTAAAAAAACAAATCAAAATTCCATTTGGAGTTCAACATAATGAAAATAATTAAATGTCAAATACGAAATCCACATAAAAAAACTTTTTTCAAATGAAATAAAATAACATTTATTCAATTTAAAATGCATCCTTGATCAATTTTTTTCTCGATGACGGCATGTACAAAGAAAGTTTTTCGAAAGTGTTTCTTTTTCGATATTTAATCATTTTCATTCTGCTGTACATAAAATGGAATTTCGTTTTTTTTTCCAGAATGCTCAATATTTTTCTGGCAAAAATTACTTGTCACAAAAATACGCTATATTTATTTTCGAAAGGGACTTAAAAAACGAATAAATATCATATTTTTCTCAGTCGCAAAAAGTCTCAAAAATGCATGGCTACCTTATAATTGTCACCCTGTAGCTATATGCGCGAGTGTGTATATGTATGTGTGTGGGTGTGTGGGTGTGGGCCTCACACTTCCAGCATCCGCAACGGTCGGGAAATTACGTCTTTCCGGATGGCTTTGGTATAATAACCGGTGCGAAGCTCCTAGACGACCATAGCGTTACCAAAATATTTCTCTCTCTCTCTCTCTCTCTCTCTCTCTCTCTCTCTCTCTCGCTCTCTCTCTCTCGCTCTCTCTCTCTCTTTCTCTCTCTCCCTCGCTCTATCTTTCTTTTTCTTACCAATTTTCCCTCTCGCAATTTTCCTCCCTCGTTCAAGCTACGAATCGACCCAATCGGTGCAATCTTCGCCGCATTTTCCGCTCCGAAGCGCATCGCCGAAAGAACGAGCTCTCTGCCACGACGCGAGCTTTTCAAGCACACTCGTTTGAAAGCGTCTGTGTGCCCTGACGTTATCATACACACTTTCGTCGTCGTTCGTCTACCGAGGAGACCAATTTTCCCAACGTTCTAGCCATGGATTGTAGGATTTTTCAATTGTACTATAATTATTCGGGGAATCTGTTCAAAGTGAGATTGATCGATTTGATCAATTTATTCAATGATAAGTGCGAGCACTTATCATTGAGCCGCGGTATGCGAATTGAAAGCGTTTGGCCTCGATTAATAATTCGTTTTGAGACATTTATCTTCCGCTCAATTCGTATGCTTTAATCTGTAAGACTACTTGACATTTTCGACAGCGACAAAAAACGGATTGCAAAAGATTTATCAACGTCAGAATTGATTTCAAAAAAAAAATACTCGCGTATATGGGAAAGACATGGGCGAGTTCCGAACAGGTACACGTTGGAGACGAGAGAGGGCACGCTTGAAATCCTTTGGGTAATTCGCTTTAATTAATGCCCTGAGCGGGATGTTTTATGCACCAGCACGTAACCCAGCACTGCGGGGAGAGGATGCTCTGCATATATATATATATATATATATATATATATATATATGTATGTATGTATTAAGACTGGTAATCGGGAGCGTCCAAGGCTTCGTCCTGGATCTTGCTACGGATATACGAAGGATATATAACCCCGATGGAGGAGAAGCTCAAGCTCTCGTGTCTAAAGCATCCATGAGATGGCGATGGTCGACTTTCCTTCTCTACTTCATCCCTCTGGCCCTTTCTTCGTTTCTTTGTTTTTTTTTTCCTGTACACCTCGCAGTCGGAACAGCTTCCGGGTTAATTGGGTTTGGTAAAATGTTTTATGCACGGGCGCCTGCCAGAACTTTATTCGGCCGTCAAACCAAGAGCATCCCGTCGCCTGAAGCGCGAATGTTTTTCGCTCAACGGGTCTGCCTAGACTCGGGGCTCAACGAAATAGGTCATTTTTCAATATTTTTTTCTGACGAGAGTATTGGGATATCAAGGTCGAAATTTTACACACAATTACTACATAGTCTTGCCAGGTTTGAGTTTATTTTTATTTTTTGTAGGCAAGTATTGAGAAATGATGGAGTTGTTATCATTTAAACCGCCGTCGTCGCTGCATTGAAAAGTTAAAAAATTTAATTTTAGTATAAGAATGAAACTTTCGTATGACGGTATACTTTTTTTGGAATTTTGAACATTACGGCAATGGCAAGCTGCGGCGAAAAGATTCGATTCTCGAACAAAAAAAAAACAACCTTGATAATTTATTATTAACAAACAAATAAAAATAAAAAATCGTCTGGCTATACGATAGAAAATTTTATAAACTGTGCTCTATCCGAAAATGTAGTGAATCCGACAAGTTTTGAGATGCAACTTACACCGATTTATAAAACAGAATTCGGAAAACAAAAATGCAAATGAAAAAGCAATAAATCGCAGCAGTTATAACTCGTTGAATTTTGTAAATGTCTAAAAAATCTTTGTTGCATATTAAAATTAAGATTCTAGGCTATAAAACGATGCAATAAAAAAACTCATATTTAATTTCAAGCTTATGCAGATCCCTCAATTGAATATTTAAATTGAATTTCAATTGAATTGATGTGGGCCTTTTGTGCAAAAATCAACTACGACTCCCGGCCAGTAAAAATCTCTCCACGAAGTGTTGAAAATATCAACACAATGTTGGAAAATCAACGAGAAGTTTTCTTCCCTCTTCTCTTTCTCCTCGCCTGATCCGCGCTGATTCTCATAAATTTTTACGCAACTGTCAATTAATTTGGCCAACCAGCATTTGACGTGACTTCGCCGCAAAGGAAGCGTTAGTAAATCTCTTTATCTCTTCCGTGTGCTTTTTCCCTCTCGATACGAGAGCCAGCCTGATGGTTTTATTGGCCCCGAGAGCCAGCCCAGAAAACTTGATTGCAATATCTCTCATTAGGGAAAATTAAGAGTGCCACGGAGAGGAGGGAAAAAATGGGTTTCGGAACAGCCACGAATAGTCAAGTTACCGAGAGCGAAAGAGAGATTCGTTAAGTCACAACCACCGTCACGTTCATCGAATTATTCGAACCGCCTGATAGTATCTATCCGCTCTGCTGTGGCTTTTCATTTCTTCTCTTCCTCTTTCCCTCTTTTTCTCTTTCTCTCTCTGTCTCCCTCATATCGCTGATACGACGGCTTAAAATATCCTGAAGCTCTACGCCCGTCAGTGCATTGATGTGGCCCTCCAAGAGAGGCAAAAAGGAAAAACAAAGAGAGAAAGAGAGAGAGGGAGAGGAGGGAAAGAAGCAGGCACTGAAGAGCGAGGAAATAAATGATTTAATATGCAATATGGCGTCAATCCCAGCTATATACGTTCTCCAAAGAAATCCTCTCTCATCTCGATGATTACTGGAAAATCGTGCAATAATTATGCCCGATTAGGCAGCCCTCTCTCTTCACCTCTGACTCTTTTTCCCGCGATCAGCAATTACGTAGTTCGTCGACCGAGACTTTTTCACAGTCACGGCATGTGCTCGTATTCTCATCCATCTTTTATCTTATCACCAAGGATTTATTGAATTTCGAAACGTATCGGAGTAGATTAAGAAGTTAGGACTAAAGCAAAAAAAAAAACTAGGCATGTTCTGGGAACTTTTGTTTTGCGAAATAAAAAAAAAGAATCGAAATTCCGTGCACAAGTCTTGATTGTATATGCCTGCACTGTGCCCTAATTGCTCAAAAACATCATCCCTCGGTCAGGCTTTTGTTAAGAAAATGATGAAAAATTCGGCACGCAGAATAAAATTTAGCTCGAAGCCATGGGCTTTTTTTTTCTACCAACGCTCCCACGCACACCAATATATGCGTTTATGGAGGTGGGTACAGCCCCGTGCGCGATTTATCGAATTTCGTCATCGAATAGCGAGGACTTTCACCGGCTGCCCATCACCCGATCGTCATAGTGACGAAGAGGAACAATAGCTTCAATTATCGTACCGTCGAGATGGAGTGAGTCGTTTGTTCGAGTTCGCACACCTACACGCGCATCAATCTCGCACGGAAAGCATTCGATAAATCATTCGATTCCAAAATTTGATCGGGAGCCGTCTCCAATCGTGATCGTTTTGTGTCTGAATCGTCGAGGGCTTTGAATTCACGCTCCTCTTCGTCCCCAACGGTTTCTCCTCTTCCCTCCGAATTAAACTTTTATCACCCCGGACGTAAATTATGATCCGAGCCAAATACGTAGCGAAGCATAAACGCGCGACTCGTGCGGATAATGGCGATAAAAGATAGAAAGAGAGAAAAAAAAATAACGACTATCCTACTATTGGCGTCAGAAGCGTTGATCCAATCACCGTTTTAAAATGAACACCCGAACACCTGGAAGAGTAACGATTCTAGGCGAGCGTGTTCTTCCACGTTGGCATTCTCCATTGGAGACGACTCGAGTTGACCGCAGACAATCGCCAAGTCTGTTATTTACGTATGACCAGAGCTTCGGAGGTTCGCGACTAATGGACGAAAGGGTAATCCGTAATCGCTAATTACAACGGGTTAAATCTGACGTATCCACGCGCCAGTCGCGTTCTCTGTTTGTCCAGCAGCCGCAAAGGGTCGGGGGGGGGGGGGGGCGTGCTATATCTCGTGGTGAACGAGGGTGCGAGCGAGGTTATATCCACTGCCTCGACGCCCATCTCTCCATATCCCATAGCACGACTACAACACACCCGGCTTGACATTATCCTTGCGCGCTCTCGTGATTAGTGCCCCGGCGATAGCGGAGCGTCCGTCATGATACATCTGCGGTTTATTTACATATCTATACCCTCGTGGAGAATTCCATGTTCAATCGAGCCACCGGGATTCGTCCAGCGCGTATATGTGAGACTTTTGGTATGAGAAACATCCAGACCCGAATCCAAATAACGCTATTGATCATCCACCTGTCGACTTACGGAGCATCACCATTTTTTTTTTCGTTGAATGAATACGATGCTTGGCGGAGGATCGTGAATCACTTCAATTCCATGCGAAATGCCCGATATCAACCGCGCGTTCAACCGCGTACATACGTTGGCGCATAATGTGCTACCGCGGCACCCGGTGGACATGTTGTGCACACGCTGCGTTGTTGGAACGGACGAGAAATCCTCGAGACAAAAGGTCTTTGTCATGACCATGCATGATCCATCCTACCTCCATAGCTACCACGAACCTCCCCCCGGCTTGCTGCCTTCCAAACTGGACTGGTTTACCATCAACCCGGGCTGGCAACACCTACCTTTGCCACTCACGGTTGTCAGTCTGTCAGTCAGAACTCTGCGTAAAATGAATTTCTGCGAACGTTCCATTCAGTGTAAGAGTCAGGCAATTTCGTAAAGTGGACACTTGAGACTGCTGGGGAAATTAATAGACTCGTTTGGCTAGCTTTGAGAAATTGCATTTCCGAATGGTCATAATTCCTATAGTGCAAAGTATTGAACTGCACTTGAGGCCACCTCGATAAGAGATAGCTCCAAGTTCTTTTATCGCACGATTAGTAGCCTTTTCATGTACCAACAGTCGTTTTGGATTCACAGTCCGGTAATTGCCCAATTAGTGGCAAAACTTTCCAGAACTTGTTTGTTAACCAATCTGGCTCATTCAGTCTCTCCCGATATCGTTCTAACTATTGATCCGTTCCTATGCGCGATCATAGGGAACTTCCTTTCCCGGGAAAGGGAGAAAGGAAGCGATGGAGGGAGTCCGGTTGATTCATTTGGCTCGATAAGTCCGCAATAACGCGCGTGTGCTGGCCTTTTCATATCGAAATGGCCATCAGCAGAAAGACTAGAGTGGATCGTGTAATGAGAAGCCTCTGCATCTCCCCCCCCCCCTCCCCGTAGAGATTCGCAAATTAAGGGGGAGAATACATGTAGATGAAGTAAAAATGGCCAATTTTTATCATCTTTTTTTAAAAGGTACAATCATTTTACATTTATGAAACATTGAATACAATTTATTACGGAATTGGACTGTTTAAATTAATATTTTAATTAAAAAATATGGCAAAATCACACCGTTATGACGTGTTCTTCCACCGAAGGTTTCGCCGGCAGCGTTGTCCGTTTATGGGAAATCCAACGATTTCAATATTGATTTGAAAAATAGTAGTCAAAATTTTTTAATAATTTAACATCTAAATGCTGAATTTTTACTTAGGAAGCATTTAAAAAGTTGAAAATTAACAAATGGCACACATCAGAAAAAATTTAAATCTCACAAAAAAATTTCGTTCTTTTAGCTATAAAAAAGTACTTTTTAAAAGTGATTTTTATAAACAAATAGGTTTAATTTCAAGGTTATATTGTTATTGAGTTGTGTGCACAATTTTAGCAGGATCGATTGACTCGTTTTAAAGTTGTTTCCTACAAACTTAATAAAATGTAGTTTTAAGAAAAACGTGGTTAAAGTTTGAATCTACGAAAACTCAATGATTTCAGTAACTCATGGGTTAATTACTTACTTTATCATCGTATTCTTGAGATGTTTAACTAACATTTTACGTAAAAACATCGATTGTTTCATTCTTCTACATGTATTTTCCCCCTTAATACGAGAGACGAGGCAGGTTATGTATCACGCGGAAATCTATTTCCCTCACTTTGGCACTTTCAGCCGACCGAGATACGAGTATAATCCTGGCGTAATGACGAGCTCATTTTTTATCCGCCGGCGACACGAGCTGACGCGCGATAATGACTTCACCACTGCGACAGAACCTGGGCCGGAGAGTCCCTCGTATTTCCGCAGCAGCCCTGTTTTTCTCCCCTGAGGCGTGGAACACGCGAGCACGGGGATTGCCATTTTTTTTTTTTTGTTTGTTCATCCAAACGGGCTGGTGTAGTCGACAGCTATAGTTGCAACAGTGACTGAAGACCTACACGTGGATGCGGCTTAAACCACCCACCTACTCCAGCGAACCAGAGCTCTTCGGTCGAGCGAAATAATAACCGAAAAATCCTTGCCCGTGTCTCTCCGTCGCAAAATTTTTGGGTCAAATGTGAAATAACGTGTGTTTCGTTTTGCTTGATGTTGCAGAGCTCGGTGGAAATCGTCGGAAGCGCAACGGTAGCTTCGAGATTGATGTTCCTGCTGGTGACAGCGTCGATATTCGGCTCCGTTCGGGCGGGCTTCTGTCCGACAACTTGCACGTGCAACGACGACACTCTGGTCGTAAATTGTCTTCATGGTAACCTGAACGTCATACCAATCGCGTTAAATCCAAGTATCCAACGTATAGTGCTGAAGGAGAATCGTATAAGAGTCGTGGAGGCAGCCGCCTTCCAGTTCTACGGTGATCTCAAGAACGTTGATCTCTCGGACAATCATTTGGTGACGATACCGGACGGTAGTTTCGAGGCCCAGAAGCAGCTGGTCGAGCTCGATCTCAAGCACAATCAAATATCAAATCTTACGATACGAACGTTCACGGGACTGAAGTCCCTCACCATACTCAATTTACGTGGCAATTATCTCGAGGAATTGAAGAGCGGTCTTTTCGCTTCGCTTACAAAACTCGAGGAGCTCGATCTCGGTAAAAATCGTATATCGAAGCTTGAGCCTGGAGCGTTTCAGAAATTGGGAGCCCTGAGGGTACTCTATTTGGACGACAATCAATTGATGGCTGTGCCATCGGCGGCATTGTCACCGTTGAACGCGCTCGCCGAGTTGCACGTCAGTTTCAACGTAATATCGTCGTTGCCAGACGACGCGTTCAACGGCCTCGAGCGTTTGGCCGTACTCGATCTCGCCAGTGTATCCCTCGACAATGTGAGCGACGGTTCGTTTCGCGGCCTAAATTCACTGAGAACGTTGAATCTCGGTGCGAACAATTTTCGCGAAGTGCCAACTCGCCAATTGTCCCTATTGACGCGTCTCGAAGAGTTGACCCTCGGCCTTAATTCGTTCTCGGTTTTGCGCTCGGGTGCGTTTCAAGGACTTACCAACCTGAAGAAGTTGGACGTTTCCGCGGCGAAGATGCTGACGACGGTGGAACGTGGCGCATTCGCGGACAACGGTAATCTCGAGACGCTTATACTGAAGAGCAACAAGCGTTTGACGACGATAGAGGAGGGTGCCCTGAGTGGATTGCCAAATTTGCGCCATCTCATAATGCCCGGTAACGCGTTCAAGCGTTTCTCCGAGACTTTGGTAGCTTGGAGCGAGATGA
The DNA here is from genome assembly GCA_963932345.1 of Ophion ventricosus. Taxonomy (NCBI): domain Eukaryota; kingdom Metazoa; phylum Arthropoda; class Insecta; order Hymenoptera; family Ichneumonidae; genus Ophion; species Ophion ventricosus. The sequence goes on along the minus strand of OZ010715.1, from coordinate 28,360,931 downwards.
GGCGTCTCGACATAAGCAACAATCCGCTCTCGTGCGAGTGCAGTCTATTGTGGTTGGCGGAGGTTTTGGTGCCGCGTAATTCGAGCCCGGTTTGTGCCGAGCCAGCGGAATCTCGTGGCAAACCGATCAGGGGTATGACACCGGACGAATTGGGTTGTGCTTTCTCGGATCCACGAAAGCAGGCGCTTCTAGCGACCCTATGCGCGGCTGGACTGGCACTTTTCGCCGGTCTCGCTCTCATACTTTACTACAGATGCCGTAAGCGTGTTAGGGACGCGCTCAAGGATTACAAGTGGAAGAATCGCGCGATATCGAGAAAGGAACACGAGTATCAGAAGACCTTCTCCGACGACGAGTACATAGTGAGAGCCGCCCACGCTCCACATCACCATCATCATCATCATCATCACCAGCAACAGCAGCAGCAACAGCAGCAACAACAGCAACAACAACAACACCTTCACCACCATCATCAGCAGCAGCTGCAGCATCATCAGCAACACCTCCAGCAACAGCAACAGTTGCAGCAGCAGCAGCAACAACAGCAGCACCCTTCCCAGGTTACGACCGGCATAAAGCCGATACCTGTGACGGAACTGTAGCTAGAACTTCGGGCGGCGAGCCCCGGTAATGGCGGTGTGTGGTTTCTCCCTCACGGCGGCAGTACGCCAGCCGGCGAGGGTTTCACGTACATAGACGGGGAAACGGCCCGTCAGATGAGGCGCCCGGGTACTTTACCAGCCGTCAATTCTCACACCGCGTCTCTCGGAACGACGCAACAACGTACCGGGCCGACCGGTATATTTTGCCCGAGTCCGCAGACTCCGGTAAACGAGATCATAAACGGTAACGGCTCTACGAGCCTTAGAAGCTCCGGTACGGGTGGCAATAATCATCACCATCATCACAACTCGAGTCACTCGTTGCGAAGGAATCACCAATCCTCGTCACCTGCTCCCGCTCTACCAGCCCGAGTCGATTCCACCAATGAGAGGCATCAACAATCGAGCAATTCGAGAATTACAAACGGCATTGTACCCGGTCATCCACCACCACCATCAAGACACTCGCCACCCTGTCCCCAATCGTCTTATCCAACATTAGCGATAAACGGCCACGTTGTACCCTCCTCTCATCATTATCGTCACTACAGAGGCGAACGCGACAGATCGAGGGATCGCAGCTTATCACGGGATCGCGAGATACTCGCTACCACCCACAGAAACGAGAACAACAAACATCGGGCCGACAGCAACGTCGAGCTCGAGGTACACGAGGACGAATCCACCAACGGGATCGGTACTTACAGGGCGTAAGAAGAGACTGTTTTTAATCGAATTGGAACACTTGGAAGGCCGCGCATCCTGCGCAAAATTGACCATCTGAAAGATCGGTATTTACTCGCGTGCCGATGCCGCGGGAATCGTTCTTCACGAATTTTCGGCAATCTCGGAAGCTTCGAGCCGTCTCATGGAAATTATTGCGAAACGGGCGAATCCTTGTTCGATTGTGGAACGGTCTGACGGATCTTGACGGAAGTAAACAATTGCGTTTGTTCGTCCAACTGATTTTATTCGTCATGTCGCTTGGCACTTCACAGACGCGTTTTACGTATGCGAGAAAAGATTTTGGATAAAAATGTGTAGATGCGCGATCGTGTATATCAGTGAACGAAGAGTGCAGCCATCTTATAAATATATAAATATACACATAAAATATATATATATATATATTCTAAACGTCGAATTATTTTCTAAAACGAGTGAAGATCCAGTAAGTAATTAGGCGGAAGAGTGTCCGAGGCTCCAATAGCGTCGTTAAACCTCTATGATAAGTTATCGACCGATTGAAAAATGTTTAATGATCGCGAATTTTGCGAGATTAACGAGGGTATCGAAAAAAAAAAGGCGGAATAGTGACGGAAATTTTTGTCACCGAGATTGAACTGAAAAATCATTCCTCCCCATGTAAAAAAATATATATATATATATATATTATGCTACGATTAACCTCGTTAAGGTTTTAGTCCCCGTAGTTAGTAATCGTTGAAATTTCCGGATGAAAGTTGATCGTACGAGTGCGAAAAATGAGTAAATGGCGAATTTAATGTCGATTTGTTTTTCGCCGTGAAGATGAAACCGAGGAATATTTGGTATAAAGCGTAAAACGAGACCTGGAGAAAGCATTTACTAGCAAGCTTCTCGGACGGAGTGTACTCGCTGGAATTCCGCATAACCGAGATGGCAATGCCTCGAGAAGAACGAGAGCCAGGGAGAGAAAGGTGACTGCACCTTGAACCTTTATTCTCGAGCGTGCGGGAAATAGAGAAAGACATGAAGCGAGAGAGAGAGAGAGAGAGAGAGAGAGAGGACTTGCCACGTCTATGGTCTAGTTGCGAGCAACCTTTCGATGTTCTTTTCTTTTTTCACTTATCCATTCCTTTCCAAGAGTCGTTTAACGGCCAAAATTATTTATTTAATATTTATTACAAATCGTACCCGAGCATCGAATGGTTTTTTTTTTCATTGCCTCGCACTGCCTCACTATTTTTTCGAATACTCACCAAAGTTTCGAAACTTTTCTACCCGCTTTATCGTCACCAAGAGAACGAACACAGAGATTAAAGAAAAAAAGGCATGTTGGCGGTGGGAGGGGGGGGGGGGGTGAAAAAATAATAAAATAATACGCGAAGCGGTGGTAAATCGCTCGAAATTATTTAACGTCACGTACGGCGTGTGCTCGTTGACCCAGTAAATCATTTCTCTCTTCGGAGAGGACTCTCTCCCACTCGCTCTTTCTCTCGCGAGATACGGTTGGCGCAGCCGAGACAGGATTAATACTTTGGCAATATCGATAGCCCAAGCGTTCCCCAAGAGAGAGACGAAGTAGGGCGGGGAGGGGGTGAGGCTAGAGAGAGAGGAAAAGGGAGATGGAAGAGAAAATCTCGAAGGTACCCCTGGTAAAAAGTCACGTGGAGATCGTATCCTCCGTGTACGTGCCAGCAATCCATTTACCCCACCCCGCAACCCAATGGGCACCAGTCTAAAAATTCGACCCCCTCCTTTACTTCCTCCCTTCCACGATTTCGTATCTCGTTTCTCTCTGTACCATTTTTCTCCTCTCTTCCCTCGTCTCCTCTCGAGCCACCCGTTGACGGAAACGATCGAAACAATTCGAATTATCGAAACACAATTTTCCGCAACGACCTGACGTCACTACCATATTGAGCAATTCCCCCCCCCCCCCCCCCCCCCCCCCATCCGTCCTTTCAGACTTTTCTCACCAGCAGACTTTTTCCTCCTGAGCAAAGCCACGTTGTAGTTGAAAACGCGGTGTGCAGAAACGCGAGAGAGCGTAGAGAAAATTAGATCATATCGTGTGTACTCGTAGGCCAATCCTCCACCCCCGCTGCCGTCGCCCATCGTCGATTCTCAGCGTGCAAGAAGATAAAAAAAAAATTATACCCCTGTCGCGATATTCGCTTTGGAGCTGCGAATATATGCTCATTCGTTCGGTATGCAAACTCTCTTGTATGTAAAAATTTGTGTAAATTTGAGCTAGTATTGCGGGATACGAGAGAAACCAGAGAATTCGTACATGCGAACGCGCGCGTCTAACGATTTTTGTGAAAACGCGAGTAATTGGGGGACAAAAACGAAAAAAAGAAGAAGAAGAAGAAGGAAAGTAAAATCCTTTTTCTTTGCCAATTTTGTGGAAAAATGTTGAGACTTATTAAACGAGGCGCCATTGCAGTGGAAAAGCGTAAATTTTTGGGCATGCGCTAATTAATATGTGGAGCGCAAAAATATCTTCGAAATATCGTAATATATGTAAATGAAAAATATGAGGGATGAACAAACGTATCTTAAAGCTAGTCATATGGGAGAAAGTGTGAATGAGAGAGCGAGAGAGAGAGAGAGATAGAGAGAGAGAGAGAGTGAGAGAGATATGCGATTATTTGATTAGCAAAGATTGACGGGATTGTACAAAATTGTAAGATGATAAGCGATATAGAGAAAAGAAAAGAGAGAATGATTTGGATTTTTCGTATTTGTGTGTGCGTGTGTGTGTATGTGTGGGTGTAATAATTTTTCATTTAAGGCTGCACAAAATTTGTTGGCATCTCATTCGTATTTCTATCGCATCCCATTATTGGTCCACCCCTTCGCTAATAAATTGTGGCGACGCATTTATATTTATACACACGAGAAAAATATGTACTCATATATGTATGTACGTATGTGTGTGTGTGTGCATGTGGACGTGTATGTATTTATATTTATATTTATATCCCTCAGAGCGCACACTTCGGTCCTGAAACGGAAGAGCATATTGGATCAAACCAGCGGTTTTTAACTTGACATGAATTCCAATTTATATTCATCGCGAATACTTCGTACACACTTTTTGTAACTTGAATCTCGAATTTTGAGGCTGATTTGCCCTGTTTTGATAAAGAATTATCATTCTTCCGAAAACCAGGAAGAACGTGGAAGACAAGAATGAATGTCGAGTTTAGACATCGCTGAAGTGTGAATCCACCGCAAGTGCGTTCTAAGGTATATGCATATTTATATATATTTATATATGTAGAGGGTGATTCACAAAAGTAAGCCTTAGCGAGCATATATGATGTGTCATTGCTATCAGAAACGCTTTTTCTTTTAATATCATTCGACAACCATTGGCCGATTCACAGTCCGACGCTGCGTAAACACTCGCACATTAGTTGCTCACGCGCAATTTTTTTTATCTTTGAGTATTAAAAAATGAATAAAAATTACCCAATTGTTTTATCTATTTGTAAATCGAGTCTCCGTGTTCATTATTTTTTGGCGAAGAAAATGAATTTTAAAGTAGTTATACTAGACGGGTTCTGGATCACATTGACCTTGAAAATGTTCTGGAACGTAACTTTCGCGCTGACGACTAATTTTGCAAGATCGAAACAAGGTCAAAGTGATCCAGAATCGGCCATGTATATCTACTTTTTGGGAAGAACAAATTCACATGTTCGAAGGTGGATTCGAAATCGTGCTCGATTTGGCTGCACGTTCGGCGCGTGTGTGCAACTACCAGGCCATTGTTTGCTACTTAGACTTAAAACGCAAATATCTCGACAAATTTTTGTTGCAACGACGTTTCAAGGGTTACACCACCTTGGCGCCCGGAAAAATAGGTATGAAAACAATTTAAAAATTTGACGCGACTATTAACCCTTCACGGTCACCCGTTCTGGCTATAACACGCTGGTCACGGGGGGGGGGGGGGGGGGGTCGCAATGACCCCAGCCATGTTTAAACGATTGCCGCGTTGACCGTATCTTTTCGAGTGACTCATAAAAAATTCAGGATATTAATATGAACATTCTATAGCGTGGCATTCTCGGTATTATATTTTTATCGAATGAGTTTAAATCATAGTGTGTGCATATTTTCTCTGGGTGACATTTTTTTTTCTCAGATATCTTTCTATTCTTGCGGCGATTCAATAGTATTCGATGGTATAAATATGATATTGGTAAGTGAATAAATTCATTAACATTTTTTTTCATTTCTGATTTCTTCAACGAGGAATCATTTTGTCAATTCTGATTTGTCGATCCAACTGACATCGTTAGGACAAAATGGCTTCCTCGCAGTTATTGACTGACTGGTTGATTGGGATGAACCAATATTATCCACGCTCGCACACGTAGAGAAGTGCCTCAAGTCCTGCGATTGAAACTGAGACGACATCTCTCCCAGTTTCACAATGCTGCAGGACTGCACGGATAACTATGGTTGACAACTTCTCTTCCGTGCATTATTTGTGCCACGTGCGATTTTAAGGCAGTAGTCTGCTTTAGGAGCCGAAAAAAAGCGTTTTTTCAACAATTTTTTTGAAAGGGAAGGAAATGATTGCGGTAAACGAAATTTTGAGACGATAGTATATTATATTCAAGCTTTAAAAAACAATTTTTATTATTACAAATTATTGAAATTTGCCAAAGTTGTAACGATTTTTCTGGGGCGCCTGGAGTGTGCACTCGTAAATCGGTGCCGGTGATGGAGGTCGTGCGATGCATCTGAAACAGTGGAACCAAATTTTTTTTTAGTTTTTATAAGTTCCTTTTCTATATGAACTAAAAAAATACCGAAGAAATGACGAAATTCCAAATTTTTTCGAAGTTTGAAAAAAAAATTCACTTTTTTGAAAAAAAAAATTCACTTTAAGTTGCAAAACAAGTAATTTAAATAGTACTTTTGTCCAACTTTTTTAGTTCAAATAGAAGATAATTCAATACTGAAGCTAGATCACTTTGGTTTTTTTCGATCGGACATATATTGTTTTTACTATCGCCGGCACCGTTTTCCAAAACTTGTGAAAATGAAAACTCGAGAAAACGGGCTGTAAAGTTCTGCCCGAGCATTCGCACCTGCTCGACGCTCGGCCACTAAAACTGATCTAGCTTCGGAAATATGTCGAATTGGCCTCTAAAATTTTGAACACATATTCTTGGATAGTTTTGGAATAGATTTAAGACAAAAACGAAAAATCGATTTTTTGAAGCCTGTAAAGCAGACTACTGCCTTAATTTGACTGAATATAATCCCGGTTAAATAAAGTCTATTCGATCCCATCCCATCGATCTCAAGTGGGCATCCCAGACGGGATCGCGTTCTTCCTCCAAAGGGTCCATACCGAACAATCATCTCGAATCGAAGATATTCATTATTTTTGCTTCGAGATCCCAATAGACGAGACCAAGGGAAATTGCGTCTTCCTTACAGACACACAAAGTATTTTGGCGAAGTTCTCGGCTTCGTGCCCTCGCGCTGTTTGCAGCGTCTATTAATTGGTGGAGCCATCGACTCTGCGGGTTCGATTGTCCATTTATTTGTCCCACCGTCTAGAAAATAAAATTATTGCAGAATTTTGAAGAAAAAGTGTTGTAAAAAAAAAATAATACGGGTGGGGAAAAACATTTTTCACTTACCAATATCATGAAAATGTCACCTCGAGAAAATATGCATACGCTACGATTTAAACTCACGCTTGCTTTGCTGAATGGTCCACTGAATAATAAACACCCTCCAGAAGAGAGAAACTCTAAAGCTTCCTCCCTTCTCGTTTTACCTTCTCCATCAAGTCCAAAATATTCATATCTTTTACACCGTGACCGATAATCTTTTAATTACACCGGAAGAGTCCTCTCTCTCTCGCCTTGGTGTTCTCGAGAGATGTGATGACGTCACCATTTCCAAGAACACACGATGACATCACCGTTTCTAGGAACCGGCTCTGGTGACGTCATCGCTTCGAGAACGTTCTAGAAAATTCGATGATGAGCTTTCATCCATCGCTTCCAAGAACATTCCGTGACGTCAAGATCGAACGAAGTATTCGCGTCAGATTTTATTATTATTTTTATACCTATTTTTCCAAGCTCCAAGGTAGCATAACCTTAAACCTTAACCTGTAATCTTAAGAAAAAAAAAAAAAAAAAGCGTTTTTCTCGCAACGACAAACAATCTGTGTGCTCGCAAGTAACCCTGACCGTTGTGAATCACCCTGTATATATTCGTACATACATATACATCGGTGTGCATGGTTGTATATATACGCGTATAAATATGCATTGAAATACTACACAACTCGTATCTATAAAATGGTAATCTTTGTATAACTCTGTGCACATGACTAATCGTCGCCTCCGAAGCGCACACGCACACTTGTTCCTAACCCCGACGTTGTCGCCGCGTTTCTCGCACACGGAGCTGCCTTTCCGTGGGATTTGCGGCGAGTCTCTTTGCGCACACACGCGATAACGAATGCCAATGAACGAAGAGAGAGAGAGAGAGAGAGAGAGAGAGAGAGAGAGAGAGAACGATAGCAAGGAGACGTGGAAGAAAGAAAAAAAGAAAAAAACCCCCCCCCGAGACAACGTAGATTTTTTTGGGAGAGGCGATCGACGGTACGGGAGAACGTTTGTAAATTCGTGTAAATCAAAGCGAGCGCCTTATCGAGAAAAGCAATATACGAGTATGAAACCTGACGAAGAAGAAAAAAAAAAGTTGACAAAAAGACATAACTAAGTAACGAGGAAGAAGAAAAAATAAATAAATAAAAATAACAAAAAGCGAAAAAAAATGACGAAACGAGGATGAAAAATATCAGTGTACACGAAACAACAAATAAAAGAGTAGAATTACGATCGATGGATGTTTATTTTATTTTGTTTTTCTGTTTCCTTCTTTTCTTTTTTTTTTTTTTTGGCTCCCCAGGACAACGAGATTGCGAAATATTTCAAGAATTTTCGGAGCTATGATTCGCGAAGAGGCGAAACGAGGAAAATAACAAAAAAAAAGCAATATAGAATACTCACTCCAGTTAATTCGATGCCAGCTCGTACTCGAGCAACTCCTTCTGTTTTTCCCTTGCAAAATTCTTCTTCGCGCGATTCTCGGAGAGCATAAAAAGAAGCCAGAGGAGAGAGAGAGAGAGAGAGAGAGAGAGGGAGACAAAAATATAAGATAAACACACAAATGCACGAATACTACGTACTTCTAATTACACGTACAGCTTACACTTGTACGGAGGCTATCCATGGGCTCGAACCGTGCAAAAACAATTCCAAGACCATCTTCCGCTCCCGTTGCGTCCCTGAATTTCGCGTTTCTCTAATCGCAACGACCCGAGGCCTCATTAATTACCGCTCGGCCGATGCACCCTCTCGCGTTCTCGCTTTGCTTTAATTTTTTTTTTATCTCAAATTCTTTCCTCTCGTTTCTATGGGGGGACCATCGCTATTTTCACGTCGCCCAGAATCCAAATGCCCCAATAATTCACTGCCAGATGCTCGAGACTCGTATTTCAACCCCCCCAAGCCCCGCGACCCTTACCTTTGACGTTTTCGGGTGCTTCGAGAAATTCGCGATAAAAAAAAAGTGAAAAAAAAGATCGAAAGGAAAAGCGAGTAAACCGATGGAAAATTCTGCCTCGTTCTTGGACTACATACGCGAATTCTTAAGCTGTAAATAGCATATGTACACACATGCATGAGCATACGCGTCTCGATCGTTGGGGATGGATCTGTAAGGAGAGAGGGAGAGAGAGAGAGAGAGAGAGAGAGAGAGAGAGAGAGAGAGAGGCGGAGGGAAAAGCAAAAGTGTCGCGGGGGCGTGAGAAGAGAAATAAGGAAAGGAAAAGGGAAAATAAGAAGGAAAACTTCATTCTCACCGTCTTAACTCAATTGAATCCTCTCCTTTATTAAAACTTCGAGCTGTACTCTATAAACGAATGAGACACGAGAAATATCGATTACGTATAAAAATGCCGCGCCGCCCTTGCACTTGCGGCCCTTCATGTAAATAATAGACGATGCGAGTTAATTAAAAGTATAAAATAAGGTTGAAAAACAAAGCGGACGCGAGCGAGCTAAGTATCGAGAGAGAGAGAGAGAGAGAGAGAGAGAGAGAGAGAGAGAGGAGAGAGAGAGAGAGAGAGAGAGAGAGAGAGAGAGAGAGAGAGAGAGAGAGAGAGAGAGAGATTTAAGAATTTCCACAGGGGATGAGACTATCCGACGATTTTGCAAATCGGTCGATTGGTTTATTTATGCGAAGAGATTTGAATAAAGAGATGAAAAAAATTGCGATCGCGTAGTCGACGATATATTGGCACTGAAAATTCTCTCCCAAATTGACCGGAGAACCGACAAGAAAAACAATTAGGTTACTAATAAATATATGCATATATATATATATATATACATATACATATATATATATATATATATAACATGTTATAAGTATATTTCAGAATTATTTTGTACATAAACTTTATCAGCGGATATTCAGAAATCATCAATAAAAATCTATATGAAAACAAAATAAGATGTAAAAAAACGTTTATCCATTATTCTCTTCCGTTGGTGACAATTCGAAAAAAAACTTCCTCGAAATTCCTTCATCGATCCCAGGATCCAAAAAATTGTCTCGAACCAAAAAACGATTTCGCAACCTCGCGTATATTGGAGATTTTGGGATGCTGATTAGGGTATTTCTTCGCAGCGGGCCGTATTTTACGGGTGCATTGTCTCCATCAAAATAATTTGCTTGGGAAGCCACACAGCGCTGGAGACGGTTTTTCGTCGGTGGCCCCCTTGTTTTTATTGACGTTACGGAATCTTCAGAATTTATGACATGCTTAGACCAGTTTATATCAGACATCTATATTATTTAGTATATATTGTAAATTATCAGATAGAAATGTGGCCAGCATGTCATCTCCATAAACAGCTGCATAAATTAAAGCCGTCGTCTAGTGTGAAATTAGAGAAACGCAGTCATTCTTAAAAAAATTTTTTCTCGAAAACCATCAGACTTAGTACATTTCGAATTTTTGTGGTTTATTAAAGAAGAAATGAAGCACACATAGATTTTTGCAGATTGAAAAAAATGTTAATTATTAACAAAATTACACGTATTTTCGGCATGATATCTCAGCGTCCAGTGGCCCGAGAAACAAAATTTGAAACACTTTATAATTTGTAAGCATGTCGCTATTACGCATACTAGAATGAAAGAGAAAAAAAAATTGAAAGAACGGCGACGATAGAACCGAACATAACGATTTTTCATGCAATAATTATGAATTATAATGCATGTTAAAAATAATTAATATATTTTTATCGAGTTGATTCTAGTATACGTAATAGACACCAGTATACACAACGTGTCTAAATTTGAAGTCAATCGGTCGATTAGTTTTTGAAATATTTTCCCCATAAAATGTAAAAATGTAGTTTTGAGAAAAACGCATTTAAGTTTGATGAACGGTACATGCACAAATATGATGAAAGCCCCTACAAAGGGCCATAACTCGGGTAAATTTTCGAATTTTTTAATGGCTCCAAAACAAGAATATTCGGAAGAAATTATACTTGCGGAAAATGCAATAGAAAAAATTGATTTTTTTCGAGCCATCTCGATAGACGACGGCCTTAAACAATTTTGAAAGTCGTAATTTTTCGTAAAAAGTTTGGTAACTTGGCTTGAAATTTTACCAGTATACTGGGATGTATTTTTACTTAATTCTCGACGGAAATCACTCAATTGTTATGAGTTCGAGTTCGTGAAAGGAATACCTTAACACGAAGCCGCGATTGAGCCCGCTCGAGCATCTCTAATCCAAGCAAGATACCGAGCATTCTCGATGAGCTCGTCCTAAAAACAACCGGTGTATGTACGACACAATTCCGCAGAGTTATATCGAGTGTCTAAACAACAAGCAACGAGCGAGAGGAGGATTGCGGATCCGCAAAAAAACAGACGGGATCTGACGAGAGGAGAAGGAAGCAAAACGGCGGATTGCATTATTTCGTGAATAATGCGGTGACAATTGCAGCCGTAATTGTCAAACATTCACAACCCTCAAACATATTCTTCACCTGTATAAGTGTTGTGATGGTTGCTACCAGATGCAGCAAAAAAAAATGAATACCAAATACCGGTATGCTAAACTTTAATTATCGATTTTTCCTATTTTTCTGTCCATTCTAAGAGTTGTATAAAAAAAAATATTTCGACTCAATTCTGCTACCACGGTTGGAAAACAGTCAACTGAAGCTGTATGACAAATCTGAGCTCAATCGGCTAATTGGTTATCGAGATATGGTGGTTGCCGATTTGAAAAACATAAGGGGGTATTCTAGTCTAAAAATTGAAAAAAAAAAATCGATGTTTTTTTGCATCTTCTTCAAGTATAGTCTCTTGAGAATATGTCCTCAAAAAGAAATTTCCGAAATTCCCTAAAATTACAAAGTTATAGCGATTTGAATACGACCGGATTAAGGTAGTAGTCTCGCCAAGGCGTTTTTCTATAGATCTTTTTAAACGTTATAATTAGGCGTTTTCATCATTACTTTATAAGTTTTTACATCCCGATAAGATGTACAACCTACATTATAAGAATATTTCGCAATACTTCGAAGCTTTCATCGATTGAGCGGAGAATAAACTTTTCAATGCGACTGTGGCGAGACTACTACCTTAAAAGGCCGCACCGGTGGGTATCGGATAATCAGAAGATTCTGAGGAAGCTGGAACTACTCGCAGGGAAGAACGAGCTTCAGAAAATCATCATTTCGAAGTGGAGGACGGCGCACTTTACGAGGCAGAAATGGCCAATTGATATAACGTAAGTATAACATGCCATTATTACCACTTAGATAGTTGTGGTTGTCGGAAAGTGTACTCAAAACTTTGAACGCGTTTTTCTCGAAGTTATTTCTTTCAACCTGGTTGACATAAAATCTTGAGTTCTATTCCACTGAAAAAAATTGACGTTTTTTTTTCAAATATCTGCCATTAAATTTTTTTCTTCTCTTTGATGCCTGTCATAATGACATCCTTGTCGATCAAGAAAATTCGGAGTTTGCAGCCGTTACAGGCGTCTGTGTTTAAGCATATACATCCCCCCTGCCACCTGCCCCGCAAAGACCCTGAGCAACCTCCTTAACCCTTCGTGGTCACCCTGAGTAGAATCGACCCGTCGATCAATTTTTGGCGTAAACATATAATAGTTCCCGACTTCGAATGGGACTGTATCCACCATCTTACCTGGAGTTTGAAGTATCCTCATACCATAACATTTGCCCTCTTCACATGTCGGAATAAATACCTTTTGTGGAACGCGCACTATGCTACTATTTTCTTTTCCAAAAGTAGCATATCTAAGGAGTATTACTTCCTAATTCTAGGTAAAAATATTGAAAATTCACGGAACTATGATTTTTTTAGCGAAAAAGTGTCTTTTTTGCGTTTTCACCTCTTTATGAATTTTTTTTAACATGTCGCCATTTTATTTCTTATAAATAAATTTTTCGTACATGATCTAGAAAGTTCAAAGCATGTTCCTTAATTTTTTGAACCACTTCGGACGGATAGTTTGGTCACAATACTTTTTTGAAAACTCACTGGGTAGAATCGACCCAAGTGTGACCACCGCGATTGAATTTGGAAGTGTGACCACGAAGCGTAAAAGTTTGCTGTGTCTCGACCGCGCTCCTCGATCATACTCCTTATCATTTTTATACCTTGGCCAATTTTATGAGTATCATTAAACGATTTTCGCATAAATATTCAGAAGGATGTAGAATAATAAAGTTTATTAGGTGTATGAATTTATTTTTACAGATTTTTTCTTCGAGCTTAAAATTATATTTAAAATAGAAATATTTTCACGGTCTTTTGCGGTTTTGAAAGGATCGGACGCAAGGTTTCAGAACACCGAACGACAAGTCTACGTGAGTTACATAACCTCTCAGAATAGCAGAGTTCACGATGGCAACTGATAAACAGCACATTCGGTACTGCATTTTATACGAATTCCAACAAGGAAAAAATGCTTCTAAAGCACGGGAATCAATTTGTAGTGTTCTTGGTGCCGACGTTGTGTCTTATGAAACGTGTAATTATTGGTAAAAACGTTTTAGAAGTGGTGATTTCGATCTTAGTGACCAGCCGCGCCCTGGACAGGATATGAAGGGTGTGCTTTATTACGAACTCCTGGAAACTGGTCAGACGGTGACTGCGGAACGGTACAGCCGACAATTGAACTAACTGAGCGAAGAACTTGATCATAAATGGCTATTTACTGGGCAAGGAAGCAGGCAAATCATACTGCTGCATGACAACGCTGGACCTCACGTTGCTCGCGCGACTCAGAAGACCCTCTTGAACTTGGGATGGGAAGTTCTCCCGCACGCGGCATATTCACCAGACTTGGCCCCATCCGACTACCATTTGTTCCGGTCAATGCAGCACGCCTTAGTGGATAAACAGTTCAAAACGCTGGACGATGTGCGTAAATTCGTCGATGACTTTATCGCCTCGAAGCCTGAAAGTTTCTTTCGCGACGGCATCCATATGTTACCTGAGAGATGGCGCAAGGTCATAGAAAACGATGGACAATATTTCCAAGATTAAGTTCGTTGTTCTCTATTTTTTTATATCAAATACATTTGCTGAAAAATTTGTAAAAATTAAGTCATACACCTAATAATGTTTAAAAATGATTTTAAAAATGCCACGACAACAATACTGCATTTAAAAATGAAATGCCTTCAGGGATTTGTACGGTGTTTCGCAGTTTGATTGTTCGAGGGCAGGAATCGAATTCACTGGAGAACAAGCTAACCGAGTACTCCGTCCCAGATCTCATTACGACCAACATTTAGGTTGTCTCTTCACGAAGGAAATCCACTAGGGGACTTGTGTTTCCAGCCCCCCTCGTTTTCGACTGTACACGAACGCAACCGTGTCGGGTATAAACTTGCACAACTTTCGCAAGTTGATTCCGGAACGCGCGGTTAATGTGTGTATGTGCGTGGGTGTGTGTTTCGTTCCTCGCTACTAATGGCACACATACCTGGTAAGTTTAACTCGGTCTAGCGTTGGGCAGTATTCCGCGTGTTTCTCGCGGGAGACCGAGACACGCCTCGTCTCGGGTAATAACTTTTCCAGTGAAACACCGTCAAGAGCCGATGATGGACAATCCTACCTGCAAGCGAGAGCCACGTAGCTCGAAAAGTCGACAACGACACGTGCAGCTTCCTCCGACTCTCTGGAGAAGAGTCGAAGCAAATGTATATATGAAACTATCCTTTCCACGCGTCGAAATAGAATTCGTCATCCATTTCTCCCTAAAATATTCCATTTGCTCTATAAACATCATCACCCGACTAGAAACTTAGCTACGAAACAGATTAGGGCCGGATCCAGCATGTCGTATCCCGTACTACGGCACTGTACAGGCGACCGGATCAGTGCTTCACGAGGCATGAAACGCCTTTTCGCATCCGGCCTTGACGCGGATGCCGGTTACGGACCTGATTAGTACATTCTTTCAGGCCCTGATCCGGCTGCCGTATCTATTCCTGAAATGAAAAATTAGATCATGAACGAATTATGAATAAAAAAATTATCGTAGTATTTTTTGCATATGCTTTATTTATGTTCCTGCGTATACGAGAATGGAATTAAATCGTGTCCTGCCTCGTTAAAGTTTTTGTCTAGCCGCGATATTTGAACCTACGTGTTCTAATTCTAAAGCTGAGTGCGCTACCTCCTGTGCAGAAATATTATCATGCATACAGTCCGATTCGGACTAGGATCCTGGTTTATCAATCGGGATTCAATCGGACATCGGATCGGATCCGGGAACGAAATATACCGCTCGCAAATCGGATTCAAGCCAGGATCCTAATGCGGAACTATTAAGGGCTCCAGTCAGAATCTAAATAGAAACTTTGCATTGGATCCAGGCTAGAATCCCGAACTTCTAGAACAAGTTCTAGTTCGATATCGAATCGGATCCCAGGGATGAATGTAAAAAAGACCAGGAAATATCGATCCGTATCAGCTGGAGGCGCTGGACATTTTCTGAAATAATTTATTCAAGGATCTGAAAAAGATTAGATAAAAATTGGTGCTACAGTATAACTGTCAAAACTTATATATTTTAATAACAGAATTTCGAACAAAATTCTTTACATTTAATACAAATTTTCGAAAAAACACAATATATAGACCTTGAAAGACTTATATTTCCCGGAAAAAAGTGATATAGGTTATATATTCTAAGTAATTATATTTATTAGGTGTATGACTTATTTTTTACAGATTTTTTCTTCGAGCTTAAAATTATATTTAAAATAGAAATATTTTCGCGGGCTTTTGTGGTTTTGAAAGGATCGGACGCAAGCTTTCATAACACCGAACGACAAGTCTACGTGAGTTACATAACCTCTCAGAATAGCAGAGTTTACGATGGCAAATGATAAAAAGCACATTCGGCACTGCATTTTATACGAATTCCAACAAGGAAAAAAATGCTTCTAAAGCTCGGGAATCAATTTGTAGTGTTCTTGGTGCCGACGTTGTGTCTTATGAAACGTGTAATTATTGGTACAAACGTTTTAGAAGTGGTGAGTTCGATCTTAGTGATCGGCCGCGGCCTGGGCAGGATATGAAGGGAGTGCTTTATTACGAACCCCTGGGAACTGGTCAGACGATGACTGCGGAACGCTACAGCCGACAATTGAACAAACTGAGCGAAGAACTTGATCAGAAAAGGCTATTTACTGGGCATGGAAGCAGGCAAGTCATTCTGCTGCATGACAACGCTCGACCCCACGTTGCTCACGCGACTCAGAAGACCCTCTTGAACTTGGGATGGGAAGTTCTCCCGCACGCGGCATATTCACCAGACTTGGCCCCATCCGACTACCATTTGTTCCGGTCAATGCAGCACGCCTTAGTGGATAAACAGTTCAAAACGCTGGACGATGTGCGTAAATTCGTCGATGACTTTATCGCCTCGAAGCCTGCAAGTTTCTTTCGCGACGGTATCCGTATGTTACCTGAGAGATGGCCCAAGGCCATAGAAAACGATGGACAATATTTCCAAGATTAAGTTCGTTGTTCTCTATTTTTTTATATTAAATAAATTTGCTGAAAAATCTGTAAAAATTAAGTCATACACCTAATAAATCAAATGGAGATCGTTCGTACTAAGAAAATATGTATTTAATTTTCTAAGAAAAATGTATTTAATACGTATTTTAAATACGTATTTCAAATTCTTGCCACCACGTCTCCGCCTTGTGCTATGTAGTGGGCGCCATCTGGATTCTGATGAGGATACCTCTTGTAGGGAATCCGTATCATATTCCCATCGGGATATGATCGAAACTTAGGTACCCATAAGAAATTTCTGCACGGGTACCTTACTTAAACCTATTCAGGGCCCCTTCTCACTCCCGTACTACGGTTCCACTGATTCGGTGGACATCCGGCAATGACTAGGTGTGCCTTACTACGGTATTCCGGACCGCAGCTTAATAGCGGCATGACCAGTCTTCAGACTGCCAGGTCAAAATTTCTCGTCGGCCAAAAGTGTACGGAAACGCTTTTTTTCATTTACCCCAAACAATTTAGAGCCCTCGGCAAAAACTCGGCCATTGTCGTAATCGTCAGAACATTTTTCATCAGACAAAACCTTAACGAGTTTGCATACGAGGTGTGCAAATTAAGTAATGAGACTAGCAACGTCCCGTGCGGAAATTGAGTTCGGGCTTTGATCGGGCCCATCTTAATTTTTCCTAACTTTATTAAGGCTCTCGTCTGGAAGCTTCACATGGGCCTTCAGCGGCCGGTCACACTTTGCTACCGAAGGCCATTGAAGGTAAAATAACCAGGGCCTTTGAAATTGCCTCAACATTGCCGCATAAAAATTATTGTTGTCATATCTGTACGTGCGTGTGTGTGCACTGTGAAAAAGAAATGTGTTATTTCAATACATTTGAGGCTTAGGATTCTGTCGCTTATTTTGACACGTTTGATGCCGCGTTGTTCCAATAAACGCACTGCATGCGTGTTGGTTCAAGGCATCACAGCTTGTCTACTAAACGCATAATTTAATTATTATATTTAATCGATCTCGATAATTATTATATGCCATAAATTCTTTAGTGAAGCAATTTATACTGATTTGCCCCTATAGTAGCAAAGTCTAGTAGTATTGGATAAATCGCTACTACGGAATCTACAACTACACCCCTTAAAGGCCTTTACTTGGTCTCCGTACTTAAACCATAGTTTTAGTCAACCGACCTACCCTACCATTCCCTAATGGGGGCCCGGTTTGGCTCTTTTACAGAAAACCCTACTATGGAATCCACAAATAATCCCTTGAAGGCCCCAAATTGTATTAGGGATGCCCTGCCAATTTACCGCACGGGGTAGCGTTTGATCTAACAACACTTGGGACGCGGTATGAGTTTGAACTGGCTAGAATCATTTGTTTGTCCGCAGCGATTTTTTTTTTTTTCGTTTCAGCAATAACCAAATGTACATATTTCAACATTTACAAAATCCACATAGATACTTGGTCCAAGCTATGCGCGTGAGCACCGTTTCCAAGATAACGCTCAAAGTTTGCGGAGGCTGCGAGGGCCCTGTAAAAAGCCGGAAACAAGGGTGGAAGAAAAAAGCGGGCGACAAAGAGTGAGAAGAAAGAGAGAAAGAGAGAGAGAGAGAGAGAGAGAGAGAGAGAGAGAGAGAGAGAGAGAGTGAGAGAGCGAGATGATGGAAGAGAATAGCGAGAGTAAAGTAGAAAAGTGTACAGCCGCGTGGGCCGCGATGGTGCGCGAGAAAAAAACTCGCACCATTAAACACCGGGGCCGTATCAATCGTATAACAATGTGGCCGGAGCGGTGCACTCAGGGAAAGCGAAGGCCCGCACCCCCGCGACTTTTTAAGCCTTTTAAAACTTTGTACGTTCGCGACGGCGGAGTGTAACCCGCCCTTCGACGGAATGTGTTCCATTCGCGCGAGAAAAAAGCGGCCTGCCGTTCCTCCCCAACTCCAAACGCATAGCTCCCCAGAATAGAAAAAGCCGGAGTGAGCTTGGGGGAAGAGGTCGCCGGAACTCCACCTCAACTGTATATTACCGACGATCGCGTTCTCTCTCTCTGTCTCTCTCTCTCTCTCTCCCTCTTTTTCAATTTTGTTTTGATTTTGCGGTTACTTTTTTATTTTTAGGTTTAATTTTGCGCTTGATTTTTGTTGGTTATATGCGTATTACTTGTTCAAATTGTATGATTTGTTCGACTTTGGCGTTTGATTTTTCTGTTTTATATATACGTATGATTTTGTGCACTCAAGGGGCTATTCTACTGTGAAAGCTAAAAAATAAGCGATTTTTTAATAATTTTTTTTTTTTGAAAATTGTTGCATGTGTCGGTATACCATTTTTTTTACCAAATATACATTTATATGCAACAACAAAAAAATTGTTTTCCATTCTGTAAGAGTGTTTCGTTAAGTGAAAAAAATGTTTGTACCGATACATGCAATAGTTTACGACAAAAAATGATTAAAAATAGCTTATTTTTTGAGCCATCACTGTAGAATTAATTAATCCCCTTAATCCAATTGCTTTTTATCTCATGTTTATAATCAACATGGTAGCCCATATATGTGATGTTAGTTAATATATATGTTATTTTTGTTTGTTGTATTATTAGTTCACCTAATCTGTAGTTCTTTTGCCTAATAGTTTTTTTTTTACCAAGGTATAAAATAGATCATCTCTCTCGCTCTCTCTCTCTCTCTCTCTCGCTCTCTCTCTATCTCTCTCTCTCTCGATATTATACCTACCTCCAGCAATGGACAAAGCTTCGCCCAGTCGCACATCCAGACTCGACGGTATTATCAGCACAAATGTGGAGAGAGTCGTGTAGCCGCGAAGAATGATTAACATAACAAGCAACGCGCTTGAAACACACTCTGCTATATATATCTAATATGTGGTGCAGGGGATGTCGGGCGCGAGAGCGTGATGCTGATGGCGTTGGTCGGTATACTGCCCGGTTGGAATCGCGGTTACCATACCCGCCAGAATAATTAACAGGAAGAGACCGTAGTGGAACCGTTAAAGCTGCGAGCTTTGAGTAAGGGATTACCGGAAGCTGAGACGTCGTGCTCCCACTCTCTCAGTAGATATATATATATATATATATATATATATATATATATATATAACTTCACTTTGCCCATTATATTCCTCGTACTGAAATATCTCCGCACTTCGCGTCCGCCATGTTGTTCTCTCGCAACGGAGAACTGACTCTCTTCCGGCTTCCACCGTCATCAACAATCAACTTTTTAATGCGATCCGAGCGAGGGTTATAGTCGATTAACGTCCTGGTTGCGCGAATCGGAAGCGATGTAAAAGGAAACACCAACGTTGGAAACTGCAGCTACGGAGAACGAGCATAAAAAGACACTTTTCGAGTCTCGTCTTCGAGCTCGACGGAATGGAGGATCTCGCAAAGATCTCGCATCGACGAGGCTCGCGTATATACGGATTAGAATTTTATGAAAAGACGATCTTGCGGTCATCATCACAGTCTAAAATGTATAAGCTTAGAAGTTTCAAATAACGAATGCGCAGTGAACTATCCACTAGTAGGGTTGTTTCGTAACCATATGGTACGATCCAAGAATAATTGTCTGCTTTTTTTTTACTCAATTCTATTTTAATTGTCGCTTATGATATTTGGACCTCAGTCAACAAGCAGGCCATGAATAACACACTTGAAAAGTTCCTCTGTCAACTTTTTTGTTCAATTGTAGATATGATTTTGGAAGAGTTTGGAACGATTGGGGAAGAATATTTCTGAACCTACTAATAATCATATGGATATTCACTAAAATATTTAATCAAGTACAGTAGAGCATCGAGTATCCGAAACAATTGGGACCGGGCGCCTTTCGGATAATGTAAAATTCGAATAACCGAACGGCAATGTTCCGTGGGCGAAAGAAAACGTTGATTCTTTCAATACGATAAAATAAATATATTTAAAAATACAATGAACATCAATAGGTTAATAATACAAGTACATTTTTGGTGAATTGCAAATAACCATTGTATAATTTAATGATATAGAACGAAGTTAAATATGTATTTAAAAAGAAATCAACATTTGTACATCTTTGAGTTCTTATCTATGTATTTTTGAAAAAGTCGACGATTTTCTTCTGCTTCACAACGGAAGCTCGTTTCTTTGCTGCCAAATCTCGCAATCGTTTTAGAAGAAGAAGTTGCTTGAACAATATTCAGGCTGTGTTTTGTACCACTCCATTGGCGTAATATATAGAACGTAATCATTCGAATAACTGAGCATTTCGATAAACAAAGTTATTGTTCAGATAATTGATATTTTGGATAATCCAAATCGCCATTCAGATAATTGACGTTTCGGATAACTGACGTTCGGATAATCGACGCTCTACTGTATTATTAATAATCTCTAATATCAAACAGTTCCGGGACTGACTGACTGAATGACTATAGACAACGCACAGCCCAAACCGCTGAAGATCGAATTATGAAATTTGGAAGTTATGTTGCTTAGAAAGTGTAGAGGTGAACTAAAAAAGGATTTTTTCAAAAACCAACTCTCAAGGGTTTCCCAAGTTCTATGAAAAATTGTATTCCTTGCGTGTATCAACTTGAAACTCGGTATATATATTCCTCGCATATATTAGGATTTTCTAAAAGAACCCTCTGATTAGGGGTGCCGAGTTGAAAGGGTGTTGAAGTTTATATGGTAAGATCGAATTGCCTACTTTTGTCTCAATGAAATTTTGAAGATATGTTCCTTAACCTTTTAAGGACGGGGAAATTTCCATTAAAATCGACTTTTTTTTTACATGAAAGATATCAATAAAATCGATGAATTTCTCAATTGGAGTCCCAAGCCTAACTGCTGGTCGATATATCGACCAGCCCCGTCCTTAAAAGGTTAAAGGGCATAGAGGTGCACTGAGAAAGGTTTTTTTTCGAAAATCAACCCCTAAAAGGATGAAATGAGATGTAAAAGTTCCTATTTTAGGTGTTTTTTTAAACAACCCCTACTGAGAGGTGCAACTGATGATGCAGTTTATATGGACCAAATTCTACGCAGGCGGAAGCCAGTAGTATGTATAATGATAATTACAACATTCAATAAAATAACCAACATTTAATCTAATACAATTTAGGGTAGGAAAGGGCATGTTAAGCACACGGAGAGAATTGAAAAGTAATTTTTGTCGTGAATTTCACGGTAAAAATTACCGTGATATATTTCAACGTGGTGACAAGTGAGAAAAGCATAATAATTCGTATGCGACAAGTTTTTTTTAACTCACGTTACAGAAAATTTCAAATACGTAGCTAAAATTTTACTATACAAGAAGGGTAGCGCGCACGATAATTTTTACCGAGAGCACAATACATTTTCCTATAACACTCATTAAATTTTATAATAAATCTTAAAATAACTGTTATAAAGACGATACTTTTTTATAGACATTTTTGAAAGGCAAAAAATAATAAAATGCCCAGTAAAATTTCGCTGATATTATATATTTTTTAAATTTAAGTTTTGCGTATTTTGTTACACATCAAAATTTACTAGAAAATCTGGTGAAATTTTCTATCTGAAGAAGAAATTTTATTTTATTTTCGTGAAAATCTGTGTTTTACTCAGTAATAATAAGCGAAGTTTCAGGGTTGTCATCTGGTTACCGTTACTGCACGGTAATTTTTAACATTTAATTCTCTCCGTGCAGTCGGGTAAGTAGGGCAATCGAAATATTTGGAAAACTAAGCACCGCACGCGGGTGCATTAAATGGCGGAAAGAGGGGAGGGGAACACATCACGCAAGCGCCCGTTGCCATGCGGCGCATGAGACGGTAACACGGGACCTTGCATTATTTTTGCACCCAAAAGTAAAAAAAAACGCCATTGAAAGATTTTCTTCTACCATTGTATGAGAAAAGATATGTCAGCCTTCGTTGCAATTAATGTTAGTATTTTAAAACCTAACTAATTAACAAGCAACTGTTGGTTTGTTACTGCATTGTACCAAATCATGTTGCATACGTTTGATTTTTTAATGCAATTCTTACTTTGCCCAACCTGCCTCATACTCATGCTCAACTTACCCCACTATCGGAGCAAGTTGAGCAAATGTGGCCTTAGTCATTTGAGAGCGATTATCTGTGAAACAATAAGGATAACAGGAATTTCGTCTACAGACTTTTTTTCCCATATAAATTTCCTATTGACCAAAGTAGGTTTCATTTTTATACGGCAGACTGTTATGGAATTACAGGGCGATAATTCCAAACTTGCTCAACATGCCCCTCCCTGCCCTTTAAATCACTGAAACCGTAGTTTTCTTTTTTCAATATCCATGTAAAATGTGAATACAATATGCGTGTGTCAACAATTTGTTCATTTTGAGTTCGTGTTATACAAGAAAAATAGGTAAATTAACTAATTGGACTGATCTTTTCTGTTTACGACGAATAACGACAAAAGTTTTTGGGGCCACGATTGAAGCAAGTCTAGCCTATATAGGCTTGTATAGTACAGCAGGAGATAAAGCTTGGTCGATACTCTCGCGGGACGAAGACGACGACGAAGGACTTGTTCGCGTCTATACACCGGGAGCATGTTTGACAAGTCGCGTCAATGCTTAAGGCAACCAGCGAGGTACAACGACGCAGTGTATAGCCCAAAGTTTCGTAGTCGTGTCGGGAACTCCTGGACAACGTATCATAAATTCATAAGGTATTCATCTCATGAACTTAATCTCGTTCGTATCGAATTTCACGGTGGCTCGTAGAACCCGAAAGACCTAACGAAAGCAAAAAAAAAAAAAATGCAAGAGACTCGAGAGATTCGATTCCTTGTGCGGATATAATATGCTAGACTGGTATTTCCGCTTGGGATAGCTTTCGATTATTTTTATCTCGTAAGTGGCTTTCGCCCCGCGGCTTCGTTTGCTTGTACTTTGGAAATTTGGATTATATCGTAGGAAGGGTTGTGTGCCAATGTTATAATGAAAAAAACGTTTTCTCTATAGTTTAATACATATTTATAATGTTACAGCGAGAAAAAAAAGATAAAAAATTTAGATTAAAGCTCATGAAAGTGACATTGAGAATTTACTGAACAGTTTCCTTATAAATGTCCATTGTTATTATGTTTTATTTAATTTAATTTGGATGTACTCAAATCTAATAGTTTTTAACATTGACTCACGACCTACTACGATTCTGTTTGATTCAAATATATTTTTTCTTTGTTTCAGCCATTACTCGATGTGGACAATTCTATTAAAACGTATTTGATCAAAATACATTATTTATTTGAACATTTAAGAGATATGTATTCAAATGAAAATTATCTTTATTTTCATGCAGTAAAGATGTCTTAAGGTCTTAGGCCACTCTAGGATTTTCCAAAAATCCATTTTTTTTGTTAAAAATGTACCTTAGTACCTATAAAATTATATTCCAAAAGATAATGGGTGTGAAAAATCTCTAGGTACTCGATTTTCGAATTCTAGCCCAACCCCTCTTGATTCATGTCGTGACTTTCTACTAACTTTAAACGCGTTTATCTCAAAACTACATTTTTCAAGTCGGCCGGACTCATAACTCAAACAAATTTCAACCGATTCACTTGAAATTTTAACAGTATATTTAGAATTAGATTTTCTGAGGCACTACGTAGGATTTTTTAAATTATATTGCATAGTTCCTTTTTTTATAAACAATTTTCTGACGATTTTCTCATGGCGCTTTATACGTTTTGTTTTAGAAATGCGCCATATTGACAAAAACAATATATCAAAAAAATCCTACGTACTTCTATAGCTATTCTTATATATAATCGAAAAAACTTTAGTGTCTCATCATAACTCAAAAATTATAGGAGTTGTTGGTCCCGCCGTTGATCTTCCAGAAATAAAGGCATCATCGGAAAAATTCTGCACAGTGGCCATTTTCACATGTATCGTTGTGAAAAAATAATTTTGTATAGTCAATAACGTGTATAATAAAACCCCTATTTTGTAATTTCGATTTATTTTATGGTTTCGCTGAAAAAAAAAATCACAAAATATGCTCTTTTTTGGCCTCTGGAATGGCCTAAGGCCTTAAATTATAATATATTGTTACTTCGAACGAATAAAAATTGTATTGGGATGTTGAATAAGTTCTCGCTGTTTTTGCGTGAAAATTAATGCTTTATTTTAAAAAATTAGTAAAAAAAGATGTCTTCCCATGTTTCTGGCAGTATTTTAATTCCACGTCGAAAAAATCACACATCTTTTGAGGCTATCCAAGAGTCGACCTATTTTTTGGCATGTTCATAAGAGTGGAAGTGCTGCTCAGCCAGGTCACGTGTCATCGATCGGAACAAGTGATAATCGGTAGGGGCAATGTCTGGTGAATACAGCGGCTGGGGTAGGATTTCCTATTTAAGCATTTCCAAGTAGGTTTTCACCGGTTTTGCAACATGTGGCCGAGCGTTGTCATGCTGCAAAGTCACTTTGTCGTGTCTCTGCTCGTATAGCGGCCGTTTTTTCTTCAATGCTCGGCTCAAACGCATTAATTCTAGTCGATAGCAATCTCCCGTGATGGTTTCGTTCGGTTTGAGCAGCTCCTAATAAACTACACCCAGCTGATCTCACCAAATGCAGAGTAGAAGCTTGGTACCATGGATATTCGGCTTTGCCGACGATTATGATGCATAGCCGGGCTTACCCCACGATTTTCTACGCTTAGGGTTATCGTAGTGTGTCCATTTCTCATCGCCAGTCACGATACGATGCAAAAAACCTTTCCTTTTCTGCCGTTGAAGCAGCTGTTACCACGTGAGAAGACGCCGTTCGATTCCTCTCGACTTCAACTCGTACGGCACCCAATGTCCTTGCTTTTTAATAATTTCTAATGCTTTCAAACGTTTCAAAGCCATTGTGTGATCAACTCCTCATGATTCAGCTAGCGTCTGACATGAGTCTTCATGACGTAATGCCTCCAATTCTTCGTCTTCCAACTTTTTCGGTGTGCCAGAGTGTTTTTTATCTTCAACATCATAATCATTATTTTTTAAGCGGCTGAAGCAATCTCTGCATGTTCGACGTAAGTCTTAACAAGAATTATGTGTGCTTCACAGAGTACGACAGAGAAATCGGAGGCGAGAGTGAGATGGAGAATTGCAACGTTGTTTTACTTCTCTATACAGTACCGTAACGCGAAATTGAGCCAATTTTACGGTACTTATTTATGGACGTGCAGCAAATAAATTTTGTATAAAATTACCAATAATACATTTATATCCAACTGTATTATGTCAAACATGCGTATTACTAAATGAAATAGAGGGCCCCGCTTATGCGTCCACGCAGCCCGGCCCTTCGAGACAGAGCCTCCTTAAGTAAGTATCACTTACCAAAGGTTCAGAAAAAGAGCTTCAGCCGTCTTCACGCCAAACTTGGTTCAGACAGTCGAAATTTCCGAAAATGATACATATCCCTCAGTACCCACGCGTGCAGAAATTTCTTAGGGATACCTAAGTTGCAATCAGATCACGATCGGGATATGATACGGATTCCATAGAGGGGGTATCCTCTTCGGAATCCAGATGGCGCCCACTACGTATCACAAGGCGGAGACGTAGTGGCAAAAATTTGAAACACGTATTAAATAGATGTTTTTTAGCAAATTAAATACTTATTTTCCTAGTTCGAACGATCTCCATTTAATTTAAATATAATTACTTAGAATAAATAACCTAAATCACTTTCATCTGGGAAATATAAGTCTTTCAAAGTCTATATATTGTTTTTCAGATTTTTAAAATTAAATGTAAAAAATTTTGTTCGAAATTCTGTTATTAAAATATATAAGTGTTGACAGTTATACCGTAGCACCAATTTTTACCTAATCTTCTTCAGATCCTTGAATAAATTATTGCAGAAAACGTTCAGCGTCTCTATCTGATACAGATGGTTATATCCTGGTGATTGTTACATTCATCCTTGGGATCCGATTCGATATCGAACTAGATCTTGTTCTAGAAGTTCGGGACTCTAGCCTGGATCCTATGCAAAGTTTCTATTTGAATTCTGACTAGAGTCCTTAATAGTTCCTGATTAGGACCGTGGCTGGAATCCGATTTGCGAGCGTTACATTTCGCTCCCAGATCCGATCCGATGTCCGACTGGATCCCGATTGAAAAACCAGGATCCTAGTCCGAATCCGACTGTATCCATGACAATATTGCACGGGCAATTCCAACCCTTCCAGCTCAACTTCCGCCTAAAAAACGAATACACAGATATCCACTCTAATTTTGTAACAGCCTTGAGATATCGATATTAATCCAATAATAAAAACATAGTCTCGTGAGCCGAGACCCGACACTTTTGCAGTAAAAGCTCCGATGCCTTAAGTAGGGCTCGACAAAGCGGTAAGTTGACTCGAGCTCCTTCGGAAAACACGCTCCATTGCACCAAACCCTATCCCAATACCGAAAAATAATGAGCCGGTGGCGATTACGAAGAATGGAAACAACGGAAAGATAAGGCCAATGGTGGAGAAAAAAAAAACGTCGAGGCGAAGCTTTCCAGCAAGCAGGTATTCCTCCGGGTCTTTTTCAACGCGGCTCAGTCGATATCCGATATTGCCCATTGAACTCTCTCTCTCTCTCTCTCTCTCTCTCTCTCTCTCGCTCTCTCTCTCTCTCTCTCTCTCTCTCTCTCTCTCTCTCTCTCTCTCTCTC
This sequence comes from Ophion ventricosus, assembly GCA_963932345.1. NCBI lineage: Eukaryota > Metazoa > Arthropoda > Insecta > Hymenoptera > Ichneumonidae > Ophion > Ophion ventricosus. Next base: position 28,333,753 of record OZ010715.1, on the reverse strand, counting down.
TCTCTCTCTCTCTCTCCCTCTCCTCTCTCTCTCTCTCTCTCTCTCTCTCTCTCTCTCTCTCTCTCTCTCTCTCTCTTCCTCTTCTCTCTTGCGAGACCCAAAGTTTTTTTTTAATCTTCAACGAGGGTTTGGAACAAGCGCGTAGAGAGGGAGCTGGGCGGGTAGGAAAAAGCTCGATC